>BHFT01001569.1:0-20337 GCA_004320025.1 Laticauda laticaudata
AGGGTCTCCTGCTTGGGCAGGGGGTTGGACTAGATGACCTACAAGGTCCCTTCCAACTCTGATTATCTGTTATCTAGTGACAACCATGATATATGGACGACTACAACTTGAGGTATAGAAAGAGTATGTGGTGAAGAGTATGAATTAAAGGAAATTAGACAACAGAAATAGTTTCATAAAAGCATTACATCACTAAGAGAGAGAAAGGCGAAGGAAAAATGTGAATGATCTTGTATGATTATGTGTTGATATCACTCAATACCAATCTGGGAAAATATTCTATATTAATGGGGTCCAGAGAAAAAAGGTTATTTTGTTTGATGGGTGAAAACAAGGTGAGAAAGTTTTTTTTTTAAGTCATTGGTGAGTATCTACTTTTAAAAAGTGGTCCTAAGATTTCACACAGAACTTCATACTGGTNTTCATACTGGTCATTGTAAACATTTACATGGTTTAAGAAAATTCTGTTCATGTGTACATTTGGCAAAAGCAGTAGTCTAAATCTGAAAGCATGATTCATTTGAACTTTTGTGATGACTGGCTGAGAGAATTAATAAAGAACAGTGAAAGATTATGAATGTGGAACTGACTCTATTCTGGTAGAGTATAAGTTGGGAGGAAATGGACACAGAAGAAAAAGAAGGAAGTGAAAGAAATGAGGAAAAAGTAAAAAGATTGTGGGAAAAGAAAATATGGATCATGTTTTTAAAACTATAAGAATATAAATATATGAATGGTTGGAATAATGACTCTTTCAACTGAACAAATGGAAAGTGGATATGAAGAATGTTGATATCGAAGCTACCAAAAAACTGTATGGAAAGAGCTTAATAGGGAGTATGAAAAAAGAATAGTGGAAATGATATAATGGAAGAGGCTGAAAGAGAAGGGAAAATGTGTCCAAAAGAATGTTGTAAAAACATTAGAATGACTATAACCATTGTGCATAATATGTACAATATATACTACAAGTAAATAGAGAATATGTTTATTTGTTAGATTTATATAATTTATCTAACTTGCAAGAACATTTCTGAGCAATTTACAATAAAAATATAAAGCAAGGAATTAAAAACAAAGGTATAAACAGAAAACTGAACAGAATAAGCAAAAGAATAATAGCACTTGAGACCCATCAACATATAGCTCATTCAAGGGTTTTATGCTCTATAGAAGCTCATCTTAAATCTGTGGTCCAATTCTTGGGGGAATGTTTCTTTGGGTTTCCAGAGAGACAGAGAGTTGGGATTGTTTCAGTTTTGGGGGATATCCCATAGAGGAGGCGTATGAAATAAAGAAATACGGAAATAATAAAATGTTGAAAAGAAATTGTTTTTTCAAAGATAATGGTTGATAAATTAAAAAGGGGATTCTTCAGGGTGACAAGGGGTAATAAGAATATTTCTGTAATTAAAAATATTTAGAAAATAGAGTAATATTGATACTGATAACTCTTATTACAAATCAAAGGGGGGAAATATGCTGCGGAATTCGAATGAAAAGATGTAATGATTATTATTGTAACTTCTTAAAAATAATGGTTTCTTGGGAATCAAGATGAGGGAATAAAGGTATATTTTAATCATTGAGGTGTCATACTCAAAGCAGTAAAAGGGGGAAAACCTATACTTGTTTTTTTTTTCATTTAGTGTTAAAATTGTATTAATTTTCAGAATTTCTATAACAAGAATTCGTGTAATGGAAAAGGAGATCATGACAGACTAAAGAACCAACTATAGAGTTAAAAGTTCAATATGACATACTTTAAAGCAAGGAGAGAACATTGGCAATCTATTATTAACTATTCATTGATTATTATGAAAATAACACTATTGTTTAAATCTTTATTTTTAAAATCTAATATTAAAGAAATTATATTTGAGAATAATTGAAATGAAAACAAAAAAGATGTTTTGATTGAAGATTAATGAAAGAGGCTAGAATTAATGTGTTTGTTTCCCTCCTTACTGAAAATTTGGAATGGAAAAGGTAATAATAGAATTAAGTATGCATATATTAATGTATAATTGCTGTCATATTTGTATGTAAAGGTGATGACCCGGAAATATGTTGTTCACTAAAAAGAGTTTTTTGTTTTTAATGTGAAAAACTGAATAAAATTTGTTTAAAAAAAAAGTGTTTCAATGATTTGGGATGAAACTAAAGTAAAGGAATCTGGAAGTATTTCAGGGATCATCTTCACATCTTCCTAATTCGGCCAAATGTGGCCCAGTAATTTTTTTTTCTAATGCTATTCTCATGAAATTTCTTTCATTTCATCTATAGCCCATAAATTTAGCTAGTTTCCCTTTATTTTATTTTTTATCTCCTGACATTAATTTTTTTTCACTGCTTCTCACTTACTTCAGGAGCATGTTTTTATCAGAAGATGAGGACACATCTTCCATCCCATCTGTGGGGAAAAATATAATTAGGAAAATAGCCATTCATTTTCTCATACATTCCACAAATCCATCCACTTAATCTATTATTTGGTTGCTAAGTTGGAACGACTTATCTTGAGTGTAAACGTAAAAAAATGTTTTTCTTACATCTGGGAACCTATCTTTTATCAGGAGCAGATGGAAAAAGAAAAAAATGAAAGGATTTATTCAACAAATTAGGTGATGAGTAGTAACCATTAAGTAATAATTATTATCAATTTATTTTGGCAGCCTCCTTCATGCTCTCTCACATGTGAAAGGAGTAAATGCTCTGCTGGCTGGGGAATTCTGGGAGTTGAAGTCCATACGTCTTAAAGTTGCCAAGTTTGAAAAAGCACTGCTCTAAGTGAATCAAGACAAAGAAGCAAAGTGGCACCTACTTCTGATGTCGTATTTCCTAAAATACTATTCAAACTGCAGTCGAAGCTGATTTTGTAGCATCACTCAAGCAAAGTGAAGTCAGATATAAATTAAAGGCAAACTTGTGACTCCAAACTGGATCATAGGTCAGGAAGTTAACCCACTTCAGATGAAAAGGTCACAATCTGCTAAGCACTTCCTTCAAAATGTCTCATGCAATTGCTTTAAATTTAATAAGCTATGAATTGCTGCAACGAGACACACTTGGGCAAAGAAAAAGTATTTTAATAAAACTTGCAAGACTTATTTTTATATGTGGTTGTTTCTTTACCTGTCAGAATGATGTGTTTTGATGGCAGAAAGTAACAAGTTAACTTAATCTACTAAATTCTTCTCAAGGGGAAATATCTAGAGTACAGCATGCAAGTATAGCCTCAAAGTTAGGAACCAATAAATTTTGAGGCTCTTGCTTGACTAGGGAAGCAATCTAAAGGGTTTTGTTAGATAACTTTCCCAAGTTTCACAAACACTTTTTTTTTTTTTTTNGTTTCACAAACACTTTTTTTTTTTTTTTGCTTGGAATAGGAAGAATCACATTGAAACAGAGCGGGAAGCTGCCCGGAAGTGGCCCAAGCGCTGGGGATTTCTGTTGACCCCACTTGAAGAGGTAACATTTATTTCTATGTAACATTCATATATGAAGAATAGATATATTTCATGACCTGTGTTGAATAGCAATTGGGATGCTTACACTAGAAGAATGGGATAGGATGTTATTGGGTTTTTTTAATGAATACTCTCTCAAAGCCTTAGGAAACAGGCCTTAAGGTATTTGAGGCAATGAGTTAGCAATTGAAATAATTTGTTCTGCAAGAAACTAAAAGGGAAGTGTAGGATTTAACTGCATGACTTAAGTGATATGACAAGTTGCTTTGTATGCCAATCCAAGCTATATCTGTGTATCATTTGAACAGATAACAGATAATCAGAGTTGGAAGGGACCTTGTAGGCCATCTGGTCCAATCCCCCACCCAAGTGGGAGGACCCTACACCAGCCATCGCCAACCAGTGGGCCACGGCCCACTGGTGGGCCTTGAGAAAATTTTGGTGAGCCACAGAGAAATCTCACCCCTAGAGCACCCTCCCAAAGCATTTAATCCAGGCTGTGCAGAAACACAAGGCTGCACCATCCACATGGCCCGCAGGAACGCTTCCTGCCCAATCACTCCTTACCTGGCAAACTTGCCTGCTAAAATTGCTATTTTTCCTTTTTCCAGCCATCATCTGTTTTGCTGTGCCAGGAGATTTAGATTAGCTAGGAAGCCAGAAATGGTTGGATTTCTTGCTTTCTAGCTAGTCTTTAGATCTTCCTTCAGCTCTGCTTCCCTTAGTACTGAAGGTTTGCTTGCAAGCAAATTCAGTGCAGACTCACGGCAAGCAAATTTGAGAGACTGAGCTAAGCACAAATGGCAGATAGATAGATCACAGAATTGAGTTCTGTGAGGCAACTTCAATCTGCTGGCTTATGGTCCTGATTTTGGGGTAAAAATTGCTCTTTTTTTCAGGGAGGAGAGATTCAAAATTTTTACCCAATGGTTCTAGTGGGCCTGGCTTAAGGTAGGTGGCCATGTGCTTGCTGGGTCGCCCATGGGACGGTGACAGTACGGCTTGGTAGTGCCCATGTGAGTTAGTGGTGGCTGGGCTGTGACGGCCAAACAGTCACATTATACCATATATTGAGGCTAGCGCATCTCCCGTCACGCCTGGCGCCTCCTCAGCTAACTGTGGGGATTTACAGTCATGCTAAGTCCCTTTTTTCAGCTGCCATTGTAATCTTTTGAAATGGTCACTCCACACCAAGTAAAGTACCAGCAAAGGCAGGAAAAGATAAACTCCGCAGAGACATTCCCTAGAGACACGTTGAAGTCTCTAAGCCTGCGAAAAACAGTAGATAAGTTACAGGAGAGGCCAGTTTTTTGTAAGCACACCAGAATGTTTCCTTCTTGCTCCTTCATTAGCATTAAGTCAGTAATTTACATTCTAACAACCAATTCTCCAAACTGCTTAGAAATGTTAACAACTGGTTCTAGAGAATAGGTGCGAGCTGGTAGAGATCCCATCCCTGGGTTTTTTTTTATAAAAATTCATATATTTAATATAAATATTTATAATATTTTTTTACATACTCAGCCATGCCCAGGCAGTCACACGACCACACCAAGCCCACAGCCCGCAATATGGCCAAATGCCCACAGCAAACCAGTTAGTGGTCCCTGGACTTAAAATTAGGAAGATTGTTGGGTGGTCCCGCTGTGGTCCAAAAGGTTGGCAACCCTGCCCTACAGCCATTTCTGCCAAAATGGCAGTCCAATCGTCTTCTTGAAAGTCCTCAAGTGAGGGAATGGTGTTCCATTGCGCTTGTGATCTCACTGTCAGAAATTTTTCCTTCTATTTCCGAGTTAAATCTCTCCTTGTTCAGTTTCCCAATCCATTATTCCTTGTCTGCCTACAGGCACTTAGAATATGGCTTGACTCCTTCCTCTCTGTGTGCGCCACCTCAAATATTGAAGACCGCTATCGATGTCTCCCCTGGTCCTTGCTCTTTACTAGACTAAGCCAAGCCCAGTTTCCTAAAGTAACTGTGTATTCTTCGAATAATCGTTTTAGTACTCAAGTCCCCCTCCTAATCATTGTGCTTGCTTTCTCTGTACTTTTTGTTGAGTCTCAACATGCTTTTTTTGGTGGTGCAGTGGGGTGTAGTACTACTATGGTGTGATCTTACTAAGGTTTCATATAGCAGTGGTAGTTAATACCATCCTTGATCTTGATCCCCTCTGTTCATCACAATTTAGGATTGCATTAGCTTTTTTTGGCTGCTAGCTGTATGACTGCTCCTATTTATCGAGTTGTGCCACTAAGACTCCAAGAATCCCTCTCCAGTTCGCCTGTTGAGCCATGGTTTAGCCCGAGTCTAATGTGTGCATTCTTTGTTTTTTCTATAGTATACGTGGATGTAGGCTTTCTTTCTTACATTGAGTATTTTATTTGTTAGATACAGCCCAGTGTTCTAGCTGCAAGGTCAAGATCTATCTGGATCTTGGAGCCTATCTTCTTGGGTGTTAGCTACTCTACCAGCTTAGTATCATCTGGCAATTTGGGTAAGTTCCCTTCTATTCCTCACCTAAGTCGTTAATGAGATATTGAAATGTACCTGGGCGCTAGACGGAACTCTGTGCACCCCACTGCTTGCTTCCCTCCATCGTAGACTTAGACCCATTAAGGACTACTTATGTTAGTCAGTTGTCCGATCCATCTGGTGGTGGTGCTATCTATTCCACTTTTTTCTAGCTTACTAAGAACAAGGTTGTGGTCACTTTGTCTGAATGCCTTGACTGAAAGTCTAAATATACTATGTCCACGAGTATTTTGCTGGTCCTACTAATATTAGTCACTGTGTTGAAGAATGAAATAAGATTGGTTTGGAATGATCTGGTTCTATAAACAAACCTGTGCTGACTGCCTAGTTATTACTTTACTTGTTTCTAGATGTTGGCAGATCTGTTTTTTATTATCTTTTCCGGTAGTCTTCCTGGGTATTGAATGTTAGGCTGATTGGTCTATAGTTTTTGGGTCTGTTTTTTTATCCTTTTTTAAAGATGGGAACCAATCAGCTGTTTTCCCAGTCCTCTGGTAGTTTCCCCGGTGGTCCAGGATTTTTGAAAGATATTGGTGTAGTGTTTCTGAGATGACCTCTGCAGCTCCTTTAAAACTCTGGGAATGTAATCCCATCAGGCCCTGGTGATTTTTTTCATCAAGAATCAGAGACAGGTTATTCTCTTACAATTTTTTGCTTATTTTAACTTTATTTCTGACTCTGTCTTTTTTACAGTTATGTTTTTGGTGGGTTGAGCTATAGGGTTTTTTTTTGCGTGTGAAAACCAATGCAAAGAATGAGTTAAGCAGTTCTTGCTTTCTCTCTGTTCTCTTTGTCCATTCTGGAGCCTTTGCTATCCTGACTTTGTCTTTGCAGATTCTGGCTATCTGCTGATATTCTGCCTTAGTTTTATGTCCTTCTTTCCACTTTTTGTGCTTCTTCTTTTTTTCTTTCAATTTGCCAAGAGACCTTTGTGCAGCCATGCTGGTTTCATCTTGGATTGAACATCAAATGAAGTCTGATATCAGAATTTCAGACTGATAAATGCAGTTAATAAACTAATAATAAATTTTAATGATATCTGTAAGTGTTATGGAATTTTCCAGATTCCCAGTGTGGGAAGAAATATCAATCTGGTTCAGTTCCAAGCTAGGAGGAAGACACTGGAAACATGGAGACTGTTTGGAAAGAGAGTTTAATGATAAACAGAACCACCAAGCACATGGTTCTGGTGCAGCTGACAAAATGGAGTTGAGAGTGAGTGGGTTTTATACCTTCTTTGAGCTTCCTGTGCAAGAACATGTATTCTATTGGCTGTTGTCATTCTCCCATGTGGGCAAGTAGTGGTTATGTAGGGGTCCTAGCTGGCTCTATAGCCAAAGCACAAATTCTAAGAGTTCGTCTGAGCTAAGTTTGGTTGAAGTTTGGACTGCTCTGAAGGTAATTGTGGCTTAATGACTTTGTCCTGTGTTGGATCTTGAGTGATGGCTGCTTCTAATTCTACCAATCTGCCTTTGTTTCAAAATGTCCTGTCTTGAATGGATTACCAAAACTGCATTTCTAAAAGCTGTCCTCAGTATCTGCTGGGTTCATTAAGGAAAATGGGGACGCTTTCTATCTTCAAGAGCATGTTTTTCCATTTCTCCTTTAGGAAAATATAATATTCTGCCTTTAAAAAAAAAAAATTCCTCAAAATATTTCATTCTCGGATGGGGGTGGCTTCCCACACCAGGAACAAGGAGTTATTCCAGAGGAGCAAGAGACAGTGTACATAGTTTGTGTGAGAGAAAAAGGATGAAGATGGTTCCTCCCTAAGAGTTCCCAGAGTTTTATAGTGCAAATAGTTTGCTTTAGTTTGCCAACATTTCAGTCTATAAGTAAGAAACATTAAAGAAATCTGCTTAGAAGAATGGCAATGTGTCTTTCTTGGGGTTTGGAGCTTGACAGCCAGAAAATGCAGTCTCCTTCTGAGATTTGGTTATCTTTGACTAACATGGTGTCCTCCTACAATGTCATGTATTACGAGGAAGTTATGTCTGTAAAGTTAGGGAAAGTACTGCTCAGCAGACTATATTGTCCTTCCTAATCTGATGCCTTCCAGCTATGGTGGATTTCAGCATCCAGAATTCCTCAGGCTTAAGTTTTTTGCTTTGTCTGTTTCTAAACTCTATATAAAACATTTTGTCCATGCTAGTATATAGTAAGAAGTGGAATAATATTTTGAGACAGAGGCTATTATATCTAAGAACATTACAAGGCTTATTTTGAAAGTGTAAGCATCAATAAAGGAGAATATGTGTAGCTCAGGGTTGAAATAAGGGTGCTCTCTGAGTTTCCTTGTTTTCTTGCAGACATTCCATTACCTCCACTAGGTAACATCATCAGTGCTAGTAAGGAGTTCTGTCCACTGTCATTTTATATTCTGGTGTCTTGCCTGTCTATGTGGGCAGGGGAGGTCATAGAAATACTTTGGTTTGGCCATTTACTGATGGCTCTTTGGTAGTTTCTTGATTGGGGTATTGCTTACTTGTTTGGTGGTCTGAAGTGAACCTTGGGATTAATCTATGCTGATCTGGTTACTGATTACTGATCAAGAGGTGCTTGGGTCTTTTTGTTCCTTTTTAGACTGAGTGATAGTCTCTGTTGCATAGACTGCAAATCAGGGGTAGGATTCTACCAGTTTGCACTTATTCTCTAGAACTGGTTGCTAACATCCTATGCAGTTCAGAGAACTGGTTCTTAGAAAAAAATAACTGGCCTAATCCTGTAAGGTAGGCAGGAAAGAAACATTCTGGTGTTGCTTACAGAAACTGTAAGCAGTTTTCCATTAACTCTTATTACATTCTTGGCAGGACTGTTTCAGGAACTTCTCTGGAGTTTTTTTCTCCTCCTTTGCTGGTACTTTGTTGTGTGGAGTGACCATTCAAAGTTACAATGGCACTGAAAAAAGTGACTTATAACAATTTTTCACACTTACAACTGTTGCAGCATCCCCACAGTAATGAGAGTCCAGGTGAGGAGATGCGTGCCTTGATGTAAGTGATATTGAGTTGGCCACGCCCAGACAAGAACATGACCACCAAGCCATGACCACCCAGTCACATGACCACCAAGCCATGGCCACCAACTAAGCCACACCCACAGAACCAGTTGTTAAAAAATTTGAATCCCACCCTTGCTGCAAATGTTGTTAATATCAATGTGTCTATTGATGGCTGATTTGTCAGAGTGCCAGGCTTTTAGAAATTTCCTGGCATTTTTTGACTTGCCCTGGTCTAGGATTGTCACATTTTCCCAATTGAAACTATGGTTACATCTGCCTACATTTTGTGAAATTAAAGAATTTTAAAGTATAATATAACAACAACAAAACAATATCTAAGTCTGTTAGATATGAGGCATTTTGTACTGGCTTAGCCATATTTCATGGAATAATCCAAAATTCATGGATTGACAGTATACACAATATCACAAATCTTAATTTACCAGCCATTATTGCTGATTTTCTGGGACATTCATAGGGAAAGCATCAACAGTGTCAAATGTTAGAGTCAAGCAGGTGATCAATGATATACCTAAAAGAACACTCACTGCACAAATTACAAAAAAGTGGACCTTAATTATACTGGTTACTTCTACCATTTTCATGCTGTTGGACTTCTTGCGAACATCGTTTGCTAGATTGCCACAACATTCTCTATGAAACCAATTATATTTCTCAGTCTGCTAGCTGTAATCTTATTTTCATTTCCCTGGGAGAAAATCCCACTGAAATATGAGTAATCCTCATTCATATGTAGCCTGTCCATCATGGTTGTCATTCATGATGGTCATGAAACAGGTCAATCAGGTGACCGACCTGATTTTATTACCTTTTTTTTGCCATTGTCAAAAAGTGAACACAGTGGTTATTATCCCAAAGGTGCTTTTTCAAGAGGCAACTGGACTTTCTTTGTTTTTCTTTGAAGATGTTTCATTTCTCATCCTCAGCTGAAGAAGAAATTTCTTAAATGAGAAATGAAACATCTTCAAGGTAGAGCAAATAAAGTCCAGTTGCCTCTTGAAAAAGCAGAATAACCATGACCTGGGTAACTGTGAATCTCCATCAACAGTGGTCATTTTGTAAAGCAATGTTTCACTATTTTGCGAAAAACCAGAAGTAAATAGCAATAGCAATAGAACTTAGACTTATATACTACTTTATGGTGCTTTACAGCCCCTCTCTAAGCAGTTTACAGAGTCAGTATATTTCCCCCAACAATTTGGGTCCTCAGAAGGATGGACAGCTGAGTTAACTTGAGCCTGGTGGGATTTTGAACTGCCAAACCCTAGGCAACTGACTGCAGAAGTAGCTTGCAATATTGCACTCTAACCACTGCACCACAGAAGCTCATAAATGCAGAGCTTTGGCAAAACCATTGCAAAATATGTCAGTCACGTGATCATGGGATGCTGCAAATAGCTGTAAATGAGGCCTGGGTACCAACCGTACGAAATGTAGTCATGGGACCATGGGAGGAAGTAACTGTTGGAACTTCAATTCCAGTTCATAAGGTACCTGTCAGAACTTTGAATGGTCATGACTATATCTACCATTTGTAAGTCAAGAACTATCTATAAAGATGTATAGTATAGTGTAAGTTACATTACTTTAAGCTATATTACATTATTTAAATCTGTACTCCAGATTTTGTTGCTAGCTCTAAAATGAGAACTGTTTTTTCCATATGAAAGATGAATTTTAACAGCATCCAAAGGTACATAATAATTATCCTTTCATAGTATCAGATGCCAAGTTCGAGGAGGTCTTCAGGTACTACTCAGGTAGACATAAATATCTAGATGGATATGAACTATTACGTTATCACAATGCATGACTCAGCCTGGAGAGCCAATTTATTTTATTACATTTTTCTATTTTTAGTTGATAAAAGATGAAAAGAAGCAATTTGCTAAGCCGAAGATCCCACTTCCAGAACACTTACAGATCCGACCTGTGACACCAGTGGAAAAATATATTAAGGTTAGATATTTTTGAAGTAGTTTCAAATGACAGCACATCTGTTAAAAAAGCAGTACTTTTTCAGAGGCCATCTTAAGTTTGAAGTAAAGGTTGAAATCATAAGAACAAGTTTTAAAACACTCAAGATAGGAAAAACTTCCTTTGGGTGTTCTAATTATTGGAGAGGTCATTGCACAACTTTAGATGATGCAAATAAATTATTGTTCTCTAAAACCTATAGTTTTATGTATCATAGATTCATCATGTTAGAAAAAAGATCAGAATTGGGAGCCCTTGTCTTTTCAAGTTGCTTTTTTCAGATTTGTGTGAACCAGGAGTCCCCAAACTCTTCAATTCATTGGTGTAACAGTAGTGCATTGGGAAAATCTGCAAGAAATACACAACTTCCCTGCAAGCAAGAACTGGTGGGAGCACAACTTTGACAAAGTTATAGAAAAGGAACAAGATCTTTTTTTTCTCAAGGTTTCATGCATTCCTCACTTTAACATTGCATTTCATAAACCAGCAATTCCAACGCCTTCCAGATGTGTTGGATTCTGACTTCAGAATTTCTAGTTAGCATGTTATTTTAGACAGAATGGGGATGGCTTTTAAACATATTATCTCAAAATTCTGGGAGCTGCATGCTGGGAGAGCACTGTTCTGGGAAAGACCGATCTAGATTTATCACAAATTTTTATTACAGCTTTTTATGAAAAGAGATCCTATATTTTATAATCTAAAACAATCCCATCAGGTTTGCTGAGGAACAGTTCTCCAGGATCAAGCCAAAAAAGAAAAAAAGCTTCCTATGTGTAGAGATTCATCCTGTTTTATTGCTCTACCATATTTACAAGGAGGGAATTCCAGAGACCAGAAAAGAAGGCCTACAGGCACATTCATGTTTCCCAAAAGCACAGGAAACATTCTTCACAGCTTGCATTCTTTGCCCTTTGTTGCATCTGCAGTTTGCTTCTTGGCATAACATGTGTGCTGGCAGTCTGTAAATAAAGGGATCTGGACCTCAGATTTTCCATGCGTCGTTTACAAGAAATAGCTTGCTCATCAAAAAAAAAAAAAAGCCAAACAAAAGGGAAAAAAAACCCACATAGATTTGGGGATTAGATGGAGGACAATACGATCCATTTAAACAGCTGTGGCTTGCAATCGTAATTTATTTTCTCTTACGAGCATGAAAAGCCGCATCTATCCCTTCCCCTGGATGGTCTAGGCAAAAAAGTCTTCAGCCCCTTTGTGCTTCCTCGGATGTAGAGCAGCATGGAGGCATGCAGACATAATTGCCTCCATTGTTTCCCTCTGTGGGTGGCGCGTGTGGCCAGGAGGAAGATAAGAAAGATGAGGCAATCCTTTCAAAGGGAAATGCTCCACCTTAAATATCACCGACATTTTCTCAGTTTTGGCTCAGGAACAAAGCCAAAAGGGCCTTGGCAACAGAACAAACCAAAACATTGCTTTCTTTCCTTTCGGATTGCTGAGCAGGGTAAGTCCCCAAAGGTTAAAAGTGTTATGGGAGAGAGGACATTCCACATGCATTATGGAAGTAATTCAACCCAACTAGCACAGCAGTGGGGGGGGGGGCTGAGATGAAGAAGGAGCGTCAATCTTTATTCCATGCCTCCTTCTCTTCCCACACCCTCCTTTAGATTATCCATTAACCTCTTTCATGTTTACTAAAATTGAGAGATCAGCACATTTCCCCAGCTGATGTGCTCCAGATGTGTTTTACTGATGAGGCACAAAACCCCCAGAGTTTGCCCATGTTGAGGAAAAAAGTCTTTTGGCACCTCAACATGGCCCAGATGTGGCCTGACATCATTTTTCTGTGGCCTGTAATCGCTAGGCACCATCTCAAATTCTGCCCCAAGAATGAGAAAGGCTAACGTGTTCCAATATCTAAGGGGCTGCCACAAAGAAGAGGGGGTCAATGTGTTTTCCAAAGCATCTGAAGCAATGGATGGAAACCTATCAAGGAGAAAACCTACGTAGAATTAAGGAGAGGTTAGAACAATCAATCAGTAGAACAATACTATACTTTCAGGGATCATTTCTATAGTATCCAACTAGAGACATGCACTCGAAAGTGATCGGCTGAACTTGCTTCCAGAAATTGTGGGTGCTCCAACCTTGAAGGTTTTTAAGAAGAGATTGGACAACCTTGTTTGTCTGAAATGGTTAGGGTTTCCTACCTGAGCAGGGAGTTGGATTAGAACAGGGGTTGCCAACCTTTTGGACCTCAGGGACCACCAAACTCATAATTTTAAATCCTGCAAACCACTAATATGAATTTTGACTGACGGTGGCTTGCTGACTTTGGTGGGAAAGTCTGTCCCCCTTTGGTCATCCTGGAGCAGTTGCTCCTCCACCCAAGTGCACCAGCCTGCCATGGACTGGAGGAGCTGCTCCAGGATGACCAAAGGGCCAGTCTTGTGACTACTGCAGCTCTGGAATATGGGACAGGCTTTCCCACCAACCTCAGCAAGCCCCCCCGGGGTGGATTCCCCCCCCCCCCGCTATTGGTCTTACCTTCCAGTTCCAACTTGCGTAGCTCTACTCAAGGTAAGGTTTGCACTTGGCCGAAGTGTGGGGGCCAGTGGGTGGGCAGGCCAGATGAGTGGTGCAGCCTTGTGTTCCTGTGCAGCCTGGATTAATTGCTTTGGAGGGATGGACATTTCTCTGCAGACCACTAAAATTTTCTGGCAGACCACCAGTGGTCCCCGGCCCACTGGTTGGCGACCACTGGATTAGAAGATGTCCAAGGTTCCTTTCAGCTCTGTTATTGTGTAGAAATAGCCCTGAGATGGACAGAATGCTCTCTTACAATGCCTCTAGGGAGACAATTGAAAGAATCAGGAAATGAGAATCTGTTGTCAGGATAGGATAGGCAAGGCATAAATAATAATGCTCTTCATGACACGTGTCTCTTAGTTGTGTTTATCTCTAGGTTTTTTCTTTTTAACTCATTAAATTTGGGTTATAACAGCATGTGATATTGGAGTAAGGACACCTAAACCGATGATCAGAATATTGCAGATAGATGAACCCCATCTCTGCTGGAACAGTTCAATTGGCAGGTGTTTTCTTGCAAGTTGGTGAGGTACAGAAGAGACAGGGACACCAAAACCGGAGGAAACCAAATAATTGTTTTCCTTATCATACACTGCACGTGATTTCAGGACAGCTCCATTAGCAGTGGGTCAGAATAGACACACTAGAAGCAGGATAAGGATCAGCAATGAGGATAGCCAGTTTCATGACCAATTCAAGGATGGGTGGATAGCTCTTCACATGACAGTTGGGGAAGCCCCTTAGGCTGCATTAATTATCCTTCATGCTGAAGTCATCTTAATTAATAATCTTCCTTGTTTCTGTTCTTAGAGCTCATTAATTTCCTCCTTTCCCCACCCCCCAAAGAAATAAACTTTTGTTTTGTAGAAGAGCTTTAATGTTTCCTATCTATCAACAAAGAGCCCTATTTTCATAAGGGGCCCTGGCTTCCATATCACTGTGACTAATTGTCCTGAAGTATTGAAGGAAGATTTTACTACTTGTGGAAAGTAGATTATTTACTTAAACATTTGTTTGAATGGGAAATATTTATTTATTTACAAAAAGCCAGCTAGAACATCAACAACCTCAGAGACGCAGGTGATACCACTCTAATAGCAGAAAGTGAAGAGGAACTAAAGAGAACTAAAGAGGAGGGTGAAAAAGGAGAGCGCAAAAATGCCTTGAAACTCAACGTTAAAAAAGGGAAGATCATGGCATCTGATCCCACCACTTCCTAGCAAATAAAAGGGGAAGAAAAGAAAGCAGAGACAAATTTTATGCTTTTGGGCTCCAAAACCACTGCAGAAGGTGGCTGCACCCATGAAATTAGAAGATACTTGCTCCTTGGGAGAAAAGCTATGGAAAACCTAGACAGTATATTAAAAAAGCAGAGACATCAGTTTGTCAACAAAGGTCTGTAGAGTCAAAGGTATCGTTTTCCCAGTCCTAATGTATATCTGTGAGAGTTGAGGAAGGCTGAGCCACTGAAGAGTTGATGCTTTTAAACTGGGGTTGAAGAAGACTCTAGAGAGTCCCTTGGATTGCAAGGAGATCAGCCCTAAAGGAAATTAACCTTGACTGTTCTTTGGAAAGACAGATACTGAATCTCAAATGCTTTGGCCACCTAATGTGAAGAAAGGATTCATTGGAAAAAACCCTGATGTTGGGAAAGATTCAAGGCAGAAGGAGAAAAGAACAAAGAATGAGATAGCAATAGCACTTAGACTTAAATACCACTTTGCAGTGCTTTACAGTGCTTTACAGCCCTCTCTAAGTGGTTTACAGAGTCAGCATATTGCCCCCAACAATTTGGGTCCTCATTTTACCCACCTCAGAAGGATGGAAGGCTAAGCCTGGTGAGATTTGAACTTCCAAATTGCAAGCAGTCGGCAGTCAGCAGAAGTAGCCTGCAGTACTGCACTCTAGCCACTGCGCCACCATGGCTCGTTGATTAAATAGTGTCACCGACACAGAGAACATGAGTTTGGGAAAACCCCAGGAGACAAGGGAGGACAAGGGAACCTACCACCGAAGAATTAGATATGATTTCGTGACTGAACAACAACTACAAAAGGTAGAAGAACAAACTAATGACAAGTGCAACAACCAGCCTTAGAATTCACAATGAACATAATAAATGGAAAAATAGATAAATCTTCTCCAGGGTAATCTGTCTCTAGCCTGGGCCCTTAGGCCTACCAGTGATGCATCCATTGTCACTATCATCAAGTTCATCCTCTTCACTACTGGTCATCATCTTCTTCTCTTTCCCTACTTTTCCAGCATTGTAAGCTTCTACAGACAACTTTTGCACAATATGTCACCTGCTTGAGCAGGGGGTTGGACGAGAAGACCTTCCAACTCTAAGGGCCAGCTCTAAGTACCTCACAGGCCAAATTCAGCCCACAGGCCTTGAGTTTGACACTCCTGCTCTAAGTGGACATGAACTCCTGGGAGATCCCAAACCATGGTTTGAGAACTACTGGGATATGGAATATTAGAAGCTTTTTGCAGAAAGCAAGGAGGTAAAACCTATCATGTCCAGGATAGGGGTAATTGGCCGGCTGTTTATATGTGGTGCTTGTCCTACCATTGTTAATTGGGAGATTGTTCCTTCATTGATTGCTCTCTGAATGAGGTATTGTTTCTTCATTTATTCCTGTGTGAATGGAATATTGTTTCTTCCTTGATTGCCGCTGTTTGTCTGATGCTGCTTCCTATTGAGCTGGTGGTTAATTAATAGTCATGCATTGAGGAAGGGGATGCTTAGAGCTGTTTGCCCCTTTCTCTGACCTTTGGCTGATTCCTTTTTTCAACTGGCTGCAGATGACGCTTATCTCAGCTTGCCTGCTAATGGCTGATTTGTCAGAGTGCCAAGGAATTCTCTTGCATTTTTGGATCTGGCTTGGTTCAAAACAGAGCTAGCTTGGGGCTTCTGGGTGTTGAAGTCCACAAGTCTTAAAGTTGCCAAGGTTGAATATCCTTGGTCTGAAATATCTGCTGTCTCCTAATTGAAATTTGTCAATCTTTAAGTGCTTTCATATCACACCATCATAATTTTCAATCAGAATTGAACTGGAAGAAATCTTGAAGTTCTTCTAGTCCAATCCTCTGATCAAGCAGAAGACCTGATTCCCGGGATGGCAAATCTATGCCATGCGTGCCAGAGGTGGCATGCAGAGCCCTCTCTGTGAGCACGCACGCCATTGCCAGCTGGCCTTCGGGTTTTCAGTGCTCCAGCATGTGTGCACGCATTCCGGTTTGTGCCGAAAAGGTTCAAACGTATACCATTTCAAACAGATGGCTGTCCAGTCTTTTTTAAAAACCTCCATTGATGAAGCACCTACAACTTCTGAAGGCAAGCTGTTCCACTGATTAATTGTCCTCACTGTTAGGAAGTTTCTCCTTAATTCACCCCTAGTCCTTCTTTTCTCTAGGCTGGCAATTTCTGCAAGTGTTCTTCATGTTTTTCTCTCCAGCCCCTTCATCATCTTAGTTACTCTTCTTTGCACTTTTTCCAAAGTCTCAACTTATTTTTTATAATGTAGTGACTGAAACTGGATGCAGTATTCCAGGTATGGGTCTTATTAAAGCTTTATAAAGTGGTACTAATACTTCATGTGATTTGGATTCTATGCCTCTATTTATCTCTTCCAATACAACCAAAGATTGTATTAGCTTTTTTGACAGCTGCTGCACACTGCTGGCTCACTTTTAAGTAATCATCCACTAGGACTCCAAGGTTCCTCTCACACAGGGGTGAAATTCAACCACCTTGGCCCAACTCAGGAGAGGTGGTAGGGACAATTTGAACTGGTAAAAAATCACCCCTGGTTGCGATTACTATTATACCAAGCCACAGCCACAGCCATGGCCCCAGAGCTGGTAGGAAAAAATGTTGAATTTCACCCCTGCTCTCACAGCTACTGTTTTGAGCCAGGTTTCACCTAATCTGTACTTGTACCTTTGGTTTTTCCTCTCTAGGTATAAAGCTTTGCTTTTCTCCACAATAAATTTCATGTTTTGGGATAGGGTCAAGTCTGTCAAGATGTTTTTGGGTCCTGAGCTTGTCTTCTTGTGCATTGGCTATTCCTGCCAGCTTAGTGTCATCTGAAAATTTGATGAGTTCCCCTTCTGTTCCCTCATCTAAGTCATTTTATGAAGATATTGAAGAGCACTGGGCCTAAAACAGAATATTGTGGTACCCCACTGCTTACTTCCCTCCATGTAGATGCAGTACCATTAATGACTACTCGTTGAATATGGCATGCCAGCCATTTACAAATCCATCTGGTGGCAATGCTGTCCACCCCACCTTTTTCTAGTTTATCAAGAAGTCGGTTGTGGTCTACTTTGTCAAATGCCTTGCTAAAGTCTCAGTATATTATGTTCATGTTTCTCTGGTCCACTAATTTAGTCACTTTGTCAAAGAATGAAATGGTTTGGTATGATCTGTTTTTAACAAACCCATGCTAACTACTAGTTTTAACTTTATTTGTTTTTAGATGTTTACATATCTGTTTTTGATTATCTTTTCCAGTATCTTCCCTGGTACTGGTTCTGAGATAATACCTGCCAGCTCCTTCAGCATGCTGGGATGTAATCTGTCAGGTCCCGGTGATTTATATTCATCAAAATATAGATAGGTGTTCTCCTACCATTTTCTTGCTTATTTCAATTTTTATTTCTAGTCTTTTTTTTCAGAAGTTTTTGATAATTTGAGCTGTAATTTCTTCTTGCATGAAGACTGATGCAAAGAATGAATTAAGTAGCTCTCTTTCTGCTTTCACAACTTGTGACTATTCATGGATATTTTCTTGATAATCTTCTACCTAAAATTGACGGGGTTAATGGCTGACTGAGTTAAGCATGTTATGGAAAGGAAGCTAGCTTATGGGGATAATGCTCCCTTTGCCTTTCATGTCACATCTGCTGAGACTTGAAGAGAACATTACATTTTTTTTGCATCTACTGATTTCTGTTGCTGCTGTTCAGTTTAAATATTCACTGTATAGGTCAGTTGTGAATCATCACTCCAATATAATTGGTAAACAAGCTGATGGATACCAGCTAGTGATCTAAGTGCACAGTTCCCAGATGGCTCAAGAATGTCCTTTTGCTTCTTGCAATGAGGAGAAAGAGGGATTGTTAATTTAAGATTGCACCAAATAGATTATATAGAATGTGAAACCATTGTCTTTGATTATGGTGGCTCTCTCTAGCATAATTAGCTCCTAAATTGGAATAATCTGGATGCAGTCTGCCTACTCCTGAATCCATTTTTTCTTCATATGATAAAACAACAATGGTTTCCAGATGTGTTAGATTTCCCCACACTGGGGGAAGTTGAAATGAGGCACAACTGAACTGAGGGGAACACGGATATGGGGAAAGCTAGAGGAGAACATGTTGAATTTAAGGATATTTAGGAGCCCTTATTTACTTAGGCATTTAAACATGAACAAGGTTGACACCGGATATTCAGCCTTAGTTTTACAGAGCAGTCCGGCTGCCTTTTCAGAGCATTCTGATAAATTCAACACTCCCTTGTTGTTTGATTGGCAGGATAAAATTGAGGGTGGAATAATGTGCATTGCCTTCCCAGCCATTATTATTTTTAATTCTCTCCCACTGCTCAGGAATTAATTCAGCTTTCTGCAATAGATGACCTACATTCCTTCCCACACTGGGGCCTTGGTAAAAGGTTGGTATGCTTAGCTCTCTTTCAGATTCACAAACCTTTCCTCCCCCCAAGACCTTAATGGATCCTCCCCAATGCTGATACTTCTCAGTCTGAATAGCCAGTCCTAGAACCTGAGAAGGAGGCATCAAAGGGAATTTCATATTAAATTTCCTCTTTACCTACTGGAGCATTTTCTCTCTACTTCTGATGTTGTGTGATAGCATCCTGGTGCCATATGACTGCTGTCTTATTGATGCAGAAGAAAATATTGAAAATTCAGAATAACAGAGTTGAAAGGGACCTTGGAGGTCTTCTAGTCCAACCCTCTACTCAAGCAGATGACCCTACATCATTCCAGACAAATGGCTATCCAGTCTCTTCTTAAAAGCCTCCAGTGATGGTACATCCACAACTTTTGAAGGCAAGCTGTTCCACTGGTTAATTGTCCTCACTGTTAGAAAGTTTCTCCTTAATTCCAGGTTGCTTCTCTCCTTGATTAGTTTCCGTCTGTTGTTTCTTGTCTTGCCTTCTGGTACTTTGGAAAATAAGTTGAACCCCCTCTTCTTTGTGGCAGCCTCTGAGATATTGAAATACTGCTATTATGTCAATCCCAGTCCTTCTTTTCACCAGATTAGACATATCCAGCTCCTGTAACCATTCTTCATATGTTTTAGCCTCCAGCTCTCTTATCATATTTCTTGTTCTTTTCTGCATTCTTTCCAAAGTCTCAACATCTTTTTTATAATGTGGTGACAAAAACTGGATGCAATATTCCAAGTGTGGTCTTACTAAGACTTTGTAAAGTGGTACTAATGGTTCACATGATTTTGATTCTGTTCCTTTTCTCTATTCTATCTCTATCTATTCTATTCAATAGAGTCTTTTATTTTATTTTTATTTATTTATTTGATTTGTCAATTGCTTACAAGATAATTGGTATAAGTATATACATAGTTATGAATACATGAAATGGGTATATATAAGAAAAAATAAAAGAAACAATAGGATAGGGATGGTGGGCACGTTGGAGCACTTATGCACGCCCCCTACAGACCTCTTAAGAAAGGGGTGAGGTCAATAGTAGACAGTCTAAGGTTAAAATTTTTGGGGTTTGGGGAAGAAACTA
>BHFT01001570.1:1228-38260 GCA_004320025.1 Laticauda laticaudata
GTTTAAAAAAAAAAAAAACTAAACATTAGCCATGTTTAAGAAGAAAATCAATCACAAACACTGATATATGCCTGGTTATTATTATTGGGATCCTATTGTACCCTAGTGCAGAAACTTCTAGAAGAGACAAAGCTTAGATCTTTTCCCTAAAAGCCAGAAGTTGCACTGTTGATCCAGCCAACAAATGATTCATCATTTTGCTTTGCATTTGTATCCTCTGCCAATGTTTGGGAAGCTATTACAAGTTAGCTTATTCCAAATTTAGTCATCATTTAAAAAATAGAGATATTAAGTCCTGGGCAGGCAGAAAAGAATGCAAGAGAAAATCCATAGTTGAGTACCTAGCAGTACCAGAATGTTGATGGTATGCAAGCCTCTACATATGCAACCTAATGAAAACAATGTACCAGGAATCATTATTTTCAGTGATTGTCCCCCTGGGTGTTATAATTGGTTTTTTTTCCTGCTATACCAGTGCCTGCTTTAAATGCTGTTCATTTTGGTTAGTGTTCTATATTAGCATACTTGTAATACCACTTCCTGATTGGTCCACCAATACTACAATGTGATTGGTTCTTCAACGCTATTGTGATTGGTCCGCAATTACTGCCCTGTGATTGGTCCGCCTGAGCGGCGGGAGATTCAAGGAGCCATCATTGGCCATGAGCTGCAAGCAGCCACAATAAAAGAGGCTGCCACGGCTCTGCAAGCAGAAAGATTGCAGGAACTAATTAAAGAGCTGAAAGTCACACTGGTCTCGAGTCTCCTTTTCCCATGACTTAACACTGGCGACGAGGATGGGATACTGAGACAAGGAGACCAGTTGAGCACATGGCAATGAGAACCGAGCGAAGATGAAATGGCCAGAAGCAACTTGTCACCCGCTGTTCAACCCAGCGACGGAGGACTGGGAATCGTACATCAACAGATTCCTCATGTTCCTCGCGAGCAATGAGTTACAGAGGATCTCAGACAACAGGAAGAGAGCCATGTTCCTGACACACTGTGGGCCCATAGTGTTCAAGATGGCCAAGGCATTGGCTAAACCTGAAGACGTAAAGCAAATGGCCTGGCCAGATTTGGACAGAATACTGGACAGAATTACTGATGGCCATTATGCCACCGACCATCTCCAACCGTTATCCAAGGACATTTAATTCTATAAATGGACCAGAAAGAAGGTGAAATAGCATCGAGATTTATGTAGTGGATCTAAGGGACATTGGAGGGGCGTGCAAGTCCTCAACATGATGAAGCCATGAGAAACCGCGTGGTCCTAGGACTGAGAGACATCATCTTGCAGAGCTGACTGCTGACCCAACCAAACATCACAGTCACTGAGGCCATCACTGAGGCCACTGCAGCCGAAACCACGAAAAAATTAGCAAGCCACATGCAGCTAATGAATACAGCAACCCAGGAAACACCGGCAGAGACAAGCCAATCCCAGGAAGAGACCAGAGGGCACCCACAAGGCACCACCACCACTACGCACATGAGGACATTGAGTCCTTGTCCGAGAGCAACGACGAGGAAGAAGAAATACACAGACTCCAATTGGAAAGAAACAGACGGGAGAGGAGAGAACGTAAGTCGGGGTTCCAGTGCGCCAGGTGCAGAGGAGACCATCCCCGTTCTGAGTGCCATTTCCTTGACACGGCTTGCCAGCACTGCAAAATATATAGCAAGGTCTGCCAGAACCGAAAGAAGCTACAGCCCCAGACGAAGAGACAGCACTCCCCCCAGAATGAGAGAAAGATAGACAGGGAGCCGTTGAGCCGAGAAAACAGAAGCAAACGGCTCAACAAAAACTTACCGAAGAAAGAGACACAACAAATGATAAAACCATTGGCATTCGAGCACAACCAATGCCCAAAAGGTACATGGCAAGTCAACATCGAAGGCCAACAATGAGAGATGGAGGTGGACTCCGCTCATACCTGTTATGGTATCATGGAACACACTAACAGACTGATACCAAGCATACGAAGAAAGGAATTCGAGAGCCAAAAACTACCCTGAAGGACTACCAAGGGAACAGGATCCCAGTAGTCGGACTTGGACATTTCCAAGTTAACTTCAGAAAGGCACACGGCTAAATTCTTCCATTAACAATAGTAGACTGGGATCGCCCAAGCCTACTGGGTCTCGAATGGTTCCGTGCCCCTAGGAATCAAGAGTGACCGGAATTAACAGCATCACCAAAACAGACTGGGAGGAGAGCCTGATGAGGGATTTCCAGGAAGGTTCGATTTGTGGAAAGCTAGGCAATACCGAGGGTCCCCTATCTCATTTAATTGAACCCGAACATAACCCCAATCAGGTTAAAGGCAAGGCGAGTCCCTTTCGCATTAAAACCAAAGATCGATGAGCAATTGAATAAATCATCGCACAGGGGGTATTGGAACAAATAGACCACGCAAGGTGGGAAACGCCAATTGTGACTCCGATTAAGCCAGATGGGTCCATGCACATCATGCAGAGACTATAAGGTCACCTCCAACCACACACTACTACTAAAGCCGCATACCCTGTTCCGGTGTACAACATCTGTTACATTCATTGGGGAGAGGAAAGATCTTCGTGAAGCTCGACCTGCACGAGCGTACCAGCAATTGCCAGTCAACCCCAAAACAGCGGAGGCACAAACAATTGTGACTCACAGAGGTGGGCATTTAGATGCAAAAGACAGCAATTTGGAGTTAGCGTGGCCCCAGGGATGTTCCAGAAAGCTTGATGGAGTGCCTATTACAAGGAATAAAAGGGGTGGTTCCATACTTCGATGACGTGCTGGTATCAGCTATGACAAGAACCAACTGAAAGCCGCCTCAGGGAAGTCTTACAAAGATTTCAAGAGGCAGACTCAATAGTAAAAAAGAAAAATGCCAGCTAGCCACTCCTAAAAGTTGAATTCCTGGAGTACCTAATAGATAAAAGAAGGAATCCACCCCACAGACCAGAAAATCAAAATAATAAAAGAAGCTCCCAGACCCAAAAATAAAGCAGACCTCAAGCATTTTTTGGGACTCATTAACTTCTATAATGTCTTTCTGCTACAGAAGGCAACGACGGTGGAACCATTACACAGATTGCTGGATAAAGACAGCTACCTGGACTTGGGGGCGATGAGAAGAAGCCGCGTTCCAGGAAATAAAAGACTTGTTGACATCCGAATCTGTGTTAATTAAATACGGCGAAACCTTGCCACTGAGAGTCACCTGCGACATATCACCGTTTCAGCGTCGGAGCCGTACTCAGCCACATGCTACCAGATGGGAGAGAAGTACCGATCGCAATTCTATTCCAAAACACTATCTAAAGCAAAAGAAAACTACAGCCAATTGGACAGAGAGACGCTAGCGGCAATAACTGGAGTGCAAGCGATTCCATGAATACCTCTATGGCAGGACTTTCTCACTAATTACAGACCACAAACCACTCTTGGGAATACTCGCAGGAAACAAGGCCACCCCAAACATACTGTCACATGAAGACAAGGTGGTCCGAGTTCCTTGCCGCATACAGTTACAAATTAATCCACCAGCCAGGGAAGACATATTCACACGCTGATGCCGGAGCCATTCTCCCCTGCCCTGAACTGGGGAGTGCGACCTGGCACCAACCACATCCATGCTACAAATGTGAGACACTACCAAACCCTACATAACGCGCAGAGCGGACATCGGCAAAAGAACACTGCAAGTTACAAAAAGATGGCATGGATTTTAAACTGTGTAGGAAAAGGGTGGCCAGAAAACAAGACGGATGAGACTTTTAAACCATTCTGAAACAGACAGACGTAACTCTCAAATTTTAAAAGGTTGTAACACTATGGGGGGATCGGGTAGTCATACCAGAAATACTCCAAGAACAAGTACTGTATATCTTGCATGAAGGACAACTGGTATCATACAAATGAAATCCCTGGCCAGGAGTTATGTATTGATGGCCAGGGATGGATAAGGATATTGGGAGATGGTGGTGAAACATGCACGCAATGTCAAAAATCAAACCTACACCCCCTGCTGCACCTGTGCTCAACTGGAAAACACGAGGAGACCCTGGTCGAGAATACACATGGATTTCGGCAGAGCCGACAAAAGGACACACATTTTAATAATAGTAGAATGCTACTCAAATTGGTTGGAGGTAAGCGTCATGAACTCACAACAACAGAAGCCATCCAATCAGACAGCCTGAGGAGCTGTTCAACAACAACATGGTTGCTGGAATCTATTGGTTTCAGACAATGGCATTCACGATTGACATTTGAAAAGTTCTCGCTGAACACAGCATAAGCCGCATGCCTTGGACAGCGGCCAGGTCTGCCGGCTACAATGGACAGGGGAATACATGGAATCGTATACAAAAAGAACTATAGAGAAACTGACAACGGGGGACATACAAGAAAAAATCTGCCAAAATGCTAACTATACCAACACATCACACCTAACACCACAACGAATTAAAAGCCCAGCAGAACTATTGCTGGCAGAAAATTAAGATCGTACCTAGATAGATTACATCCACTTACAGCCCTGAAAAACCAGCAGACTCCTCTAGTAAGCACCGCATGTTCGGAACAGGGGACCTGGTCTACAAAAAATCTCACGGGCACGCACTTTGGATACTGGCACAGTAACCCAGATAACAGGACCTCCGCGTCATACAGACTAGAACAGAGGACAGAAGAAGCGGAGGAGACAATAGATTCAGACTGAGATCACGACCCCCCACTTGAAAAAGAAAACATTAAAAAAACCCCCCCAGGTTCAAAAGAAGAAAAGAAACACACACACACGCCAGAACCACATCAAACATTAAAAAATAATAATAACCAGAACCAGAGAGGGGGGGAGACCCTTCAAACATAAATAAGAGGGGAGGGGAAGACCCTTCACAAGCACAGAAACATTGCAACAAACCCTAAACAACAACCTGGCAACCAACATCACCAAGTAGCCCCAGAAAGAGCAACGCACAATTACTTACCTGGAGATCACTTCAGTAGAAAGCGAACAGGCAAAAGAAAACTAACAGCGAAGCTACTCCGGAGGAAACAGCCGAGCCGACTCTACCAGCCCAGATAGGCGGGTGGGGAGTGGTCAGGCTGACTCCCACCTTCCAGGAGGTTCCACTAGAAAGAGACGGGAGAAAACAGCGATCCCATCCGAACCAGCTGAAGACAACAACGGCAATGAGCTGTGCAGGTCAAGTAGACACCATAAAAGCCCTGCCTACTTTATGTGATCTATGTAACATAGGTTGGACTAAACCAGTGGGAGTGGGTGTTCTAAATATTAGCATATTTGTAAGCTTCCTGATTGGTCCACCAATACTACAATGTGATTGGTTCTTCAACGCTACTGTGATTGGTCCGCAATTGCCGTCCTGTGATTGGTCCACCTGAGCGGTGGGAGATTCAAGGAACCGTCATTGGCCGCGAACTGCAAGCAGCCACTATAAAAGAGGCTGCCACGGCTCCGCAGGCAGAGAGATTGCAGGAACTAATTAAAGAGCTGAAAGTCACACTGGTCTCGAGTCTCCTTTTCCCATGACGTAGCAGTTAGTGTTTTAGTTTTTGATGAATTTTATTATTTTCCAAAGAAATGTAAGCTGCTCAGAGCTCAGGAAATGTAATGGAAAGGCAATATATACATATTTTAACAAATGAGAGATAGACATTCCAGTGCAAATATGATTTATGCCTACTGCTCCTTATCTGCAGTGGAAAGCTTGCACTTATATGGATCTCCATGGTATGGCTGGGGCACGTATATTATTACAGCATTCAATAGAGGAGGTAAATTTGAAGATATCTATGTAAGTAAGGGACTATTTCTTATGTTACCCTTGTAACATAATAAAGACCTTCATTGATTTGATTCTAGGCTTCACTAGTAAACATGCAAGGATCACAAAAAAGGGATGAATGAGAGGATTATTTTCTATGCCAACCTCTGCAAGTCGTAAAACTCTTGTAAATATCTGTGTTATATTCTTGTCATTCATCAAGGTGTTATGAGTCATGATTCTGGGCAAGCAATGCCCAGCAACTACACATGTAATGCAGTCCTAGTCAACAGCAGAATGTATGTATCTGCATCCATGTGTATGGAGCACCGAAAAACTATGGGTAGGGAAAGGAGGAAATGATGAGACATGTGTCACAAAATCATCATGCCAAATTCTCCCTTGTATTCACCTTGTAGCAATGCTCACAAAAACATGAGGCGGGCTTGCATTATTTATAATATAATACACCGTTTGTCAGACCTTTGGTTCTTGAAGTCATGCTTATCAACATCAGTAAGCAAAATACAATGGGAGAAGGCTTACAGTCTTTTGTCTCAATTTTATATATTTGTGTATATATTGTATATTCTGCTACCTCCTTTATTCCTCTTGTCATCCTTAATATTTTTAAGCTGTATTGAAATATCTTTCTAGATGGATAGGGTTGATGCTTTGTTGGATATATTACCTTATATTAGTGTAGTAATCCAGGTCATAGGTGATTAAATATTATAAATCCTGGTGCTGCTTCTAAGCAAACTTCCATTCAAGTAGAAAGGGGAAAAAATGAGCTAAGTACTCATTTCTTCTATACATAATTCAGTTATATAAAAAGGTTCTCAAATGGCATTTTACTTTCTTCTCTTAAAAAAATGACCTGAACTGAATTTGCATCATTACCCGTAAAAAGAAAGAAAAACTTCAAGGGGATATAAATTACCAATGGGAAAGAGAAGTGGCGTATTCCAAGGCACAAAAACAGAGATTTCATTTTCCTAATACTTTTATTTCATTGCTAATAAAATTGGGTAGTTAAACCTCCATGGTAGAATATGAAGGTAGCATAATATGATAGAATATGGTAGAATATGAAGGTAGCAGAATTAGATTTCAGCACAGACTAAAGGAAAAAAGAAGAGGCCTTATTAAAATGTGGCCCGAAAGACCGTAAATTGAAATCTTGACAGTTTCAGTCATAATCTACAGTGAAGAACTGGGACTCACACCAGAATGACCGCCACATTGAAGGTTATTTCATTTTATTTCTAGATCCTTTTTCCCACCATACTTTTTCTTCAGAAAAAAATGGTGAATTTTATGCAGACTGTGAACCTGATAACAGTAATACCATGCTATGATTCAATAACTCTTGCAGAGGTAACTGGAAAGTGTAAGCAAATTCTTAAGTGATATCCAAAAGCTACACCAAATAAAATCCAAACAAATGAAAGAAAATTTCAGTAGGAAGATATATTGGATGTGTTTGCCACCTTGATCCAAAGGTGCTTTTTCAAGAGGCAACTGGACTTTCTTGTTTTCTTTAAGTTAAGAACTGTTGAAAGAAGAGGGCTGTTCTACTGTTTAGAGAGGGCTGTTCTATTTTGACATAGATGGCCTCTTTGAGCTGTCTTTCAAAGCAGCGGTCCAAAATGTGGACTTTGCTGTCTTCAAACAGAATGGCCTTTGTCTTTTAAATGCAGATGGACTGCTGAATCTTGTCCTTATGGGTTTGTTCTGCTAGATTGTACTCCAGTGGGTGTGAGAATCAAAATGTAAATATTGATCTGTGTGAGTGGATTTTCTGTAAAACTTCAATGTTAAGGCTTCTATCTTCTTTAATGTATACTGTACAGTCCAGGAAGGCTAGACTATTTTTGTTAACATCTTCCTGTGTGCTGTATCTGTCCACAGAGTTGATATGTTTGGAGAACACTTCCAATTCCTGTGTTTTGATCTTGAGCCAAGCAACGTCCATATACCCATACAAGGTATGTGAAGGACTGGGTATATATCGTCCATATACCCATACCTGTGAAGGAGTTTAGAGTTTTTACTTCTTCCATGTAGAGATTGGCTACCATGGGGGACACAGTTGAACCCATGGTGTAGCTGTGTTTTTGTGTGTAGAAACTGTTATTGTATTTAAAATAGGTAGTAGTGAGACAGAAATATAGCACGGCACATATGTTGTCTGGCTGAGATTGGTTCTGTCATCTAAGGAGCTGTGTTGTAATAGTTGTTTCTACACTACCACCACCATGACAATTTCAGTTGTTTGAATGCAGGTGAAGAGGGAAGCCAAGGTCTCACCTGAGTCCAGTTTTAGTTTCCAAATATTGTTGGTGAAGGGCTGTAAATTGTTGGTGTGATGCATGATGTTGCCAACTAGAGGAGATGATATGGTGGTTAAATATTTTGCAATGTTGTAGGTGGAAGAGTTGATGCTGCTGACAATTGGTCTCACTGGAGTTCCCTCTCTGTGGATTATGGGGAGTCCAAATATGCATGGTGTGGCTTCTCCAAGTTAAAGACGGTAGTATTGTGGTTTGTCGATGGCATTGTCCTTCAGTAATTGTTGCAAGAAATCAATGACCTTTTTCTTGTAACTGCTGGTGGGATTTCTCTTTAGAGTCTCATATCTGGCAGTGTCCACCAGTGTTAAGGATGACTGTACATCTTCCTTTATCAGTTGGCAGGTAGGCGAGGTTTGGGTCTCCTCCAAAGAATGTCCCTAATTTTCTTTCTTGAATTGTGAGGTTGAAAGGGGGTTTTTTTGCACTCAAAAGTTTTTAGAGAACCAAACTGGTTAGGGTTAAGATTAGGGTTAGGGTAATTAGGTAAAATTAGGTAAAAGGCTAGAATTTCCCTTATTTTGGATAAATTTTCACAATGAACTGCAGTATATAAAGCTAATTTACATTCATACTAATGAATGTAAAACCAGTTTTCCTCTTATATCATTATCATTTGTTCAAAATTAGACTGATTCCTGTATCAACTGGTGATTTTAGCAAGCATATTTAAAAATAATGGATTAGGCTCAGAATTTAGAAATGAAATAGAAGACAATCAAACGACTCTATCAAACAACAACTGAAGTTTAAACCAATCATCTTAAGTATATATTTGAACTTGGATATGTAGAGATGTGGTGTAAGAGTCCCAATAGATCAGCAATATCCTCAAAGGATCAGCAGCCCCATAGACAGCTAAATTACTCAGAAAGCCAAGGAATTTATCAAACAAGAATTTCAAAGTGGATTTTAGCCTCCAGGAAAAACGGAAGTGCCCATTAATGTACATACAAAATAAATGTTGTCTATGAGCTGTTTCAGCTGTTTATTTTGACATTAAAAGCAGTTAATTTGTTAGTGTGGGGGAGGCGAAGGCATAGAAACTATTACCACTTAGATAGAAATTATCTTTATACCCTATTAATTAAAAAGGAATCCCCAATGAACAGGTATAGCATAAAGTAATTGTTCATTAAAGGACAGTCATATGGCTACTTACCTGGAAGTAAATCCTGATAAATTCAACATAATGTACTTTGGATTGCAGCTATTCTTTATCATTTATCATTCACACTATTTGGGGAATGTTAGTATTTAATGTAATTAACACATGTAAGAGGAAATTCTAACCAACCATTCATATATTATAGATGTAAAATAAAACACCAGTGCTAAAACTAGGTAGGAACGGATATGACAGCAGTAAAGCACTTAGCTAACTTAGGCTGTGTTTATCTTACAACTTCAATATTTACTTTATTGAGCAAAAGAATGTTAACTTCATCCAACATTGACAGACGATTCATCAAAAAATAATAATTTTTAAGTAGCAGAATATTTCATTGGCAGGATTGTGCAGAAAATTCGGCAGTGGTTTTCCATTCCTAGACCTCAGATTCAATTCACCTAGCGGAGAAGAGCAACATATCAAATTGATCAGATTAGCAAGGGGGAAAAGCACCCTTAAGTGGAATAAACTTGGCATATTTAGTTTAGCTCTTATGGTTTTTATCCATGTAATAAACTGGCTAAAGGTTCACACGGTTTGGCTATTTGTTCTTCTAAAGCATTTTAACAATTATGCTTTTTAAGACAAATTCTAAAGCAAAATTAACAACCATTCGCACTAACAGATTGTTTGACACCCAGCATCCCACTTTTATTTATAAACTAATATTTGCAGTGATGAGACTTACAAATCTATGTCTTCATAGTTATGGGACAATCAAATGGAATCATTAGGCCTGTACTAACATGGAATTTCATGTTAACATGGAATATAGAATAAGAGGGTTGGAAAGTACCTTGATGGACTTTTAGTCCAAACTCCTGCTTGAGCAGGAAATCCTACACAGGGGTGTCAAACACAAGGCCCATGGGCTGGGTTCAGCCCACGATGTGGTTGGATCTGGCCTGCGGGGCCATCCTGGAAAATGTAAGGGGGTGGTCTGCCTGATTTAAGCCTGCTGTACTCAATGCGAGGAGGAAACATTGGGCCAGCATGGCTTCGGCCCAGTCTACCCAGTGCAAAGAGGAAACATGCCAGAAGTTTTGGGAGTAGCGTCAAACTGGCCATGCCCACCCAGTCAGCCACGCTCACCAGTTGGCCACACCCATCCAGTTGGCCACACCACCACTCACCCACCCTGAGGTTAACCATAGCCCTGATGCAGCCCTCAATGAAATTGAGTTTGACACCCCAACCTACATCATTCCAGACAAATGGTTGCCCAATCTCTTCTTGAAAATCTCCCGTGATGGAGCATCTATAACTTCTGGAGGAAAGCCATTCCATTATTTTTTTTAAAAAAGTCAATCCAGGGATACACACACACACACACACACACACAATCCTAGTTCTTCTAAAAGTAAAAAAAAGAGCTTTATGATTTAGGATAACTTCTTAGCAAAATAAAAAAGAATAAATTGGGTTTTTTTTTTTAATTCCACAGTTCTTAAACTATGTCTGGACCTGTGTACACCTTATTTTGTCTGTTGGCTGTACAATTATTGTGCCTGGTCAAAGTTTGAAAGAAAAACATATTGGCTACCTGGCAAAGACAAAGTGTTAATTGGTGTCAAGGCTGGGCTTTATTTCTTGTCTTTTTTTAGCCTTTTCAGAATCTCTTCACTCAATTTCTCAAGGACAAACTACATGCTACATAAAATATGTAGCTTTCTGTTGCACTTCTATTTTATAATTTAGTTAATTACTTCCAAAGTAGTAGTCAAGGCTGAATCAAGTCCATTGCACATGACCTTGATTCTACATCCCTTCCAAAGGACAAAAAGGACTATGCTCTAGATCAGGCTTTCCTAACACACTGTGACTAAAATTCTGAAAATTTCTACCCAGCCCCACTGACGGTGGACTCCAGGGAATTCATGTTCCAACACATCTGTAGTATCATGCTTTGGAGAATAGCATTCAAATATTCCTGAAGGGATTACAGCGCATAGTATTTTATAAGTAAAGAAAACTTTAAAGTCTAAAATCTAGACTTTAAAGTCTAGTTTTAGACTTTTTAGACTAGTCTATAAAGTCTAATATCTAGACTTTACTTAAGTCTAGATTTAACTGAAATTGTTTGCTGCTCTGGGTTTTTTAGATAGCTTCTCAATCCAGAAAGATCCTATGGAAAACAGCAAAATGGAAAGGAAGTAGCTATGGCTTAATTCAAGCATCCATTGTAGATCCCCAATCTTTATGACTTGGCAGCCCACATGGGAGAGAGAGGGGATAGTTCCCTGGGAGTGGCAGGCGGGTAGGCATAATTGCATTGAGCTCTGTGAAAATAGCAGGAGTTCATGCCTGCCACTAACACAAAGGGAGTTTCCCACATGAGCGCAAACAGCTTCCATTCACTCAAGGAGAACTTTGCACAAGGACACACGCTTGCCCTCCACCTGTGTGGTCCAGTTCTAAACAGGTCACAGCCCAGGAGTTGGAGACCCATGTTGTAGATCATGATGGTCTTTATCATGCACTTGCTTTGCTTTATCCTCACAGTGTTATCAGAAGTGGCATTCAGCAGGTTCTGACCAGTTCTGGGGAACCAGTTGCAGAAATTTTGAGTAGTTCGGAGAACCAGTAACGGAAATTTTGAGTAGTTCAGAGAACCAGCCAATACCACCTCTGACTGGCCCTGCCCCCATTTTTCTCTGCCTCCCAACTCCCAGCTAATTGGCTGGGTCTTCTTTGGTTGCTCTGCACAGAAGAACGGAGTTGGAAAGCAGGTTAGTGGGGTGGGTAGGGAATGGGATTTTGTGGTCACTTTCCCCTAGGAATGGGGACAGAATGGAGATTTTGCAGCATCCTTCTCCTGCCATGCTCACCAAGCCATGCTCACCAAGCAATGCTCACCAAGCCATGCCCACAGAACCGGTAGTAAAAAATTTTGAATCCACCACTGAGTGTTATGGTCTATGATGGGGTATTTAGATTTGGCCCACCTAGCCAACCTGGAAACAGCAAAAGACCACGGTACTTCTGCCAGTGAAAATGGAGCCCAGGAGGGCTGTACATGGCCTTTCCAGGTTCCCTTTTTGGCTGCAGTGGCCATCTGTAGACCTGTGCCAGCAAAAATGGAGCTTTCCACCCCTGAGCTCCGTTTTCACTGGCAGAGGTGTGCAGAAAGCTATTGTGGCCACAAACAGGCCCCGGGGGAACCCACACACACACACACACACACACATGACCTCCATTTTTGCTGGCAGAGGGCTAGCAAAACAAATTAAAAGCAAAGTAACAAAAGGAGAAATGTTTCTCCTTTTGCATTTGAGCATCCAAGAAGGGACAGGAAAGAAGAAAGGGAAAGAGGAAAGAGAAAGAAAAAGAAGGAAAGATGGGAAGAGACCAAAGAAGTTAAAAGAAGGAAAGAGGGAAAGGAAGAAGAAAGGGAGTAGAGATGTAAGGAAAAAGAAGAATAGGACGGGAGGGAGAGAGGAAGGAAGGAAGGAAGGAAGGAAGGAAGGAAGGAAGGAAGGAAGGAAGGGAGGGAGGGAGGGAGGGAGGGAGGGAGGAAGGAAGGAAGGAAGAAAAGAGATTATAATGAGAGGGATGGAGAGTCTGAGGGAAGTCCTGCCTTAGTACTTAATGTGTAAAGTTGGTGCCCCAGACATGAGTGATGTTGAGCTGGCCACACCTACCCTGGCCATGTCTACCCTGACTACACCCACTCCACCGAGGTCAAACAACCCTGATGCAACCCTCAGTGAAATTGAGTTTGACTCCCTTGGTCTACGAAGATAGCCTTTGTTCTTTTTCCACTGATTTTTTTCATCTTTTGTCTTTCCAGCAAAGTTGTTAAGGGAAAAATAGAGTATTATCCAATTTCCTCTGCCTGGTAATGCTTAAAATTTCCTATCTGACTGTCATTTGACCCACAAGGCTAAAGCTAGGTTGAACTTTGACAAACTTTGCTTAAAAGTCAGCTGTATTCCATTCGTGTTGCTTACATGTTCATATGTTTGAAATCTGTTTCTAGGAAAACTAGAAATATGTCAGGTTCCAGAATTTATTATTGGGTCTGGTTTTGAAACAAATTATTTGAAAATTCAAACTGTATTGCCCAACAATAAACTCTCGCTGCAACTGACAGTAACATAAATAGTATTGCAGCATTGGATAATTAGACTGAATGTAAAAAATGTGGATTTATGGCACAGTCAGAAGTGATAAGGTATTGCAGCTTTTGTGTGCAAGATGTTAACACTTAAGAAATGCCAGCTTTGGGATGCCATGATAGGAATTAATGTCCCTACCCCTAAATATCATTAAGAAGAAAAGATGGTGAAATTGGAGCTCTCACTTTACACAGAAATGTATCTATGCACATTATGCACGACTTATCTATTGAAGCTGAGTCCATGCCATTGTGCCTAAATCATGCATTGCCATTTGTAGAAGGGTGAAAAACATTACAAGAATTTAATTTTTTTTTACATGGATGAATGCTAGTCAGAAAAGCACACATGTTGTTTATCATGCTGGCAACACTTCACTACTGAGCCCCAGTTGAAACAACAATGACTGAGTCAGAGCTTGGAAATCATTCAAACAATCAGAGAAATGCAGTGATCTTGCATTAGAGAATTAGAAGCTGTTAGAGCAGAGCTCAGAGGGAATTACTATGTCAGTATTAACAGTGCATTTCCTGGGAAAGAAGAGATCAGAAAGTCTGAGGCATATGAGAACTGGTAGGTAGGTAGGTAGATAGGTAGGTAGGTAGGTGTCATGCCCCTGTTAGAATCTGACTCTGAGGGAGAGGAGGAACAGCCGATAGGGAGTGGGGGTGTGGCTCTAGAGGTTGTGGAGGAAACAGGCTGATTGGGCATTCAGAGGAAGACCCAAGCCCATCCTCTCTTCATCCTAGGGCATGCAGGGAGGAGCGTGTAAGGCAGAAATGTGAATGGCATGGTCTATGGGGGAGGAAAGGGCCTTGATCCCCTTCATGAGCTGCAGCTGTTAGGACTGTTTAAAAGGACAAACTGCACATGGGTCAGTGCTGGAAGCAAAGCGTGAAAATATTTCTAGTTTGTCAATTCTTATCTGAGTTCTAGTGTCCTTCTCAGTATATGTATTTTGATATCTGTGGACGTCTTCAAGTCCTTATCCTGCCTTGTCTCATTAATTGCTGCAGTGTGGTTTATATTGTTTTTTTTTCTATTGATAATTTATATGTATTTTGAGTTTGAACGGAAGCTCTTCCTTTTTACAACTGTTTGTGGGGGAGTTTTTTCTCCAGTCAGTGATAATTGGACCTTTGAAGCCAAGTTGAAGGAATTAAAGGGATTTCACTTGCTTTTGTGACTTTAAGTCATCATCATCATCATCATCATCATTATTATTATTATTATTATTATTATTATTATTATTATTATTATTATTATTATNTTTAAGTCATCATCATCATCATTATTATTATTATTATTATTATTATTATTATTATTATTATTATTATCATCATCATCACTAATTACACATCTCTTGTACATTCTTAACAACTCTATGACATCAACATTTTCACTTATATTTATTAGACTTAGTCATTTCTATTGGATGTTCTCACCATGCTACAGATGATCTTTACAAAGACTAAAAACTGTTCTTGCAAGGCTATAATGGAACTCATCAGAGCTGTTGCAAGAAAAGCCAGAACTGACCTGAGTTCCTTCTAAAGCAGGGGTCTCCAGCATTGATAGCTTTAAGACTTGTGGACTTCAATTCCAAAATTCTTCAGACAGCAAAGTGAAGTCCATAAGTCTTAAAGTTGCCAAGGTTGGAGACCCCCTGAGACCTGTGTTCTAAAAAGGTCCTATGGAACCTTACAAAGAGGGTTACAGTCAGATCTTTACCTCAGTGAAAAATAAACTGGTTAAGGGACAAGCAAATAAAGTGATTCTGTCTGGAGTCTGATTCAAGTACTCCCGGATTCTCTGGAAGAATGGCAAGTATTGGGAAGTTGGATAATCATAAGACTGGAATCTTCTTTTACCATTGGTTATTCCTGCCATGTAATCTTCTACATTAGAAGAAGTGATCTTCTACATCAGTTATCCTTGGGAATGATATCCCTCAAAATAAATGGGTTTAACTCCCACACTGATAAAATTGAGCTAAAATTGATTTATTGAAAGGGAGCTGGTGATTTATTCATCATTAGAGCTGATGAATCTTCTTGGATGGAAAGTGAAATATCTTCAAAAGAAAAACCAGAAAGTCCAGTTGCCTTTTGCAAAAACACTTTTGGGAAAACTATTACCTGGATGACTGAGAATCTCCATAGACAAGAAACAAAAATCTACAATATTTTGCAAACAGCCCTCTTCTTTTCCAAGCTCTGAGAAGGACATTATCATTTGCCACCAATATTCTTGCATCTTCAGCTTCTACATTATACAATAGAATCTTGCTTTATCTAACTTTCTTTAAAAAATATTTATTTTGTCTTTTTAAGAAGAATGAGCAATAAGGTGGGCATATTGTAATGCACTGGTCCATCTTCTCCTGTTACACATGCATCATCGAAGGAAGGTCCCGATATATATCCAAGAATCATTGTAAGAAAAATAAAAATGATAGAGGGCTGCAGGCTAGTGTTTTGTCTTGGGAAAAATGCATAAAGGAAGGTAATGTGACAGTATTAAGCATACTCTTGGGGGTAAGGGGGAAATGTCTTATTAATTTATCTTCTGGAAACTGGGAGTTTTACGACTTATTTCATTTACCAAAGCAGCAGCCATTTGCAAGCCCCCCCCCTTCCCTTACCTTCAGGCAAACTTGCAAAATTTGAAGGGGTCACAGAGCCATAAAGGTTACTTATTGTTGGAATTTGGGGGACTGAAGATGTCTCCACCCCACACAAAAAGTGGAGAAGACAAGTGCAGCAGAATGAAGAACCAGCAAATAGTTCAAGGACTCATTATGTTCCCTCTGGACAAGGGAGGGACTGGAGATCATCAGAAATGCTCCAGGCATCTGTTTCTTGGAAGGACACTAAACACAATAATCTTTGGTGGGTTTAGAATTCTGTAAGATGAAGAAATAGCTATCTTGTTCAAACCACAATTGGCACTTTTGAAAGGACACGACATTTGTACAAATCCTTTTCTAATCATTTCCAGAAATAGTTTGTTAATTGCTTTTTAGATATTGGAATCTTTGGATTGACAAATCTGACAGCTTTGAATAAATAAATCTTTAGTGAAACAAATTTTAAATAGAACTTTGGCAACTTTTAAAAAAAATATCAACAAAAAAGTTGACTTTAGAAAGTTACAAATAGATTAACAGTCCAAAATAAATTTGAAATGAGATTTTGGAATTACTTATAAAGAACTCTTCCCATGGAAACATTGTTTTGTATTAAAAAAATAAATAAAGTTTTAAAATTTGGGTTTAAAAATTCTAGAATTAATTAGAGGAAATTTATGAGGAAATTAGAGGTATTAGAGGAAATTAGAGGAAATAAAGGAGAACACTCAAACTGTACTTAAAGTTGCAGAATTAAGGGAAATGTTTTAACTTTGGACATATTGAAGGATATTTTTGAGTAATGGCACATAAGTTAATTTTAATAGTTTGTACCTCTATAGATAGATGGATTTAAAAATGTTATGGAAGAGGAATGAGTTTTACCTTACAAGAGCAAAACTGATTTAGAACTTGATTTAAAAGTGACAGTTTACAAGAATGACATAGAAAAGTATGCTTCATTGGATATAGAAAAAAATGTCTTGATAATTAAAAGAGATATATTAATAACAAAGCAAGAGAGTCACTTGGCTAACTTTCCTACAATGAATTTATAAAAGAAGCTTGTTAATTTATAAATTTAGCTTATTGAAGAATTTTGTCGAAAAGAGCACATGAAAAATGAAAAGAAATCAAGACTAAAGATCAAGATGACTAGAAATAAAAGAAAGGAATAGAATGGACATTGTCTGAAATCCAGAAATTATGAAATTGAGCTAAATATCACCATGGCCTGAGGAGCATTCTTATATTACACAAGCAAAGTAGGCACTCTTCATCCTTTACACTTTTTCAATTAGGTTAAAAACCACCACCTACTAAATACCAATGCCTCAATCTTGCAATTAAGCATATGTGAAACTGTCTTATGTGGAAATTTTCATCATAACCAGAATACCTCACATAAAACAGAAAGTGAAGAAAATGCTTAAGCAATTAATAATGCCTTGCACATAATAAATGTTTGCTGAACAAAATCTGTCCCAACTTTACACATTAATCAAAAGAGAATGCCACACAATTTTGTATAATTAAGTAGAAAGTCATTCATGAACAATAAAATGAAATGAACCAATATTAACCCTATGCTGTTTATGAATAGTACAGATACTCAATAGTCCACAGTGCAATTATTGCAGTTAATTGAAGGGTCATGTTATCAAAGATTAATAATTGGAAAGCATGTCAACAATTCATTCATCAGAGTTTAAAGTGTAGCAAACATTTTTTTTCAAACTAAAAAAATGAAAACATGAGCTCTGCACTCCAATTCATTGTATTTGTGAGGTGTAAGGAGGAATCAGTAAAATCATTTTTAACAATGACCATGAGCACATTTTCACATTTCGGTTCCTAATACATCATAATCTATGCATTCATCTACTTGTTATCCTCTTCACTCTGTTTTTTTAAATCATCTTAACCCAGGGGTACAGCTGTCTTTTGCCTTCTTGCATAAATGATACAAGGCAATTGCTTCAAAAACAGAAGAAGACACTCAATAACAGCTAAGTTTCTCAGTGAATGCAGAGTCCACAGGCACCATGATAGCTGAACGGTCTGTGAATCTGCACACCATGCTAGCTGCTTACATTGAATTACTTCACTTTGTCCAGCCCGTGTGTGTGTGTGCATGTGTGTACTTTTCAATCAGTGTTGATTCCTGGCAACTGCCAAGACAACTGCTTGCAGTTTTCTTGGCAAGATTTCAGAAGTGGTTTCCCATTGCCTCTTTCTTATGGAGCAAGTGACTGGTCCAAGATCACCCAACTGATTTTGTGCCTAAGGAGGAAATAGATGGCACCCAGTTTCTCTCTAGGTGCCTTAACGACTACCTCAAATTGACTCAAATGCCCAGCCTAATATTTATTCAGGTAAGATATTTTTTTTTCTATATCAGCCATTTCCAAGAGATACGAGCAAATAACAAATAGAAATATTATTTAAACTGAACACAACACTGACACATGCAAAGATGATGTTTCATATGCCAACTGGTTACAGCATCCCCTTTGCCTGTGCTAGATGAAACAACAGTCCAAATGAATGGATTGCCCTGACTTGTGCTTCTCCTGTATCTGCATCCTCTAAGCCTTTATATTTCCCTGACTCCTTCTTGGTTTATGCCTTGCATGGAATGAAGAGAGAAAGATTGGAAATGTCTAATCTGTGCCTGTGTGCCTTAGTCTGGATACAGAAAGATGCAGAAAGGGAAATAGATAATAGCTTGGGTGTGGCCAGGGATCAGGAACAAAGGGGAACAAGGATGGATCAGAAAAGGAGAGAAAGCAGTACAGAAAAAAACTGACATTCGAGCAATGTAAAAGAGATCAGAGTAGATGAATAAGTTGTGGAGGTGTGGAAATAAACCATGTGCATGTAGGTGATGATAGCATTGGGAAATCCAGTCTGCATATGTATGTAACACAGTTTACTTCAGGGAAATTAATTTCTATTTGACTAGAGAAATGGTTTTCAGGGTAGATCCTCTCTCTGTTCCTGACTTCATTTGGGGTTTTTGAGGAAAAATATTGACCTCTCTGGCTCAACATTTTTCATTCTTCAAAAAAGTTCTTTAAAAATAGCTCTCATTTTTGTGCCAGAGCATTAAATATTTTCTGCTGATTATTGTCTAAGAAATCAAAAACCTGGAAAGATCTTACTAAAAATCTTATAACTAAATTCTTTTTAGTTTCAGAAAAGGTTGTGTTTCATGAAAAGAAAACTCACTGATTCAAGCAATTTTCAAATAACTCTTCTTATAAAATGTTTTATAATTTGTCCCTGAGGTAGATTGTTTCTTTGAGCAAAATTAAAAGATTGTTCACAATAGTTCCAGATCTACCTTAAAATAATTCTAGCTTAAATCATTTTACATTGATGAAATGTTGATGTCTGCACATGATTAAATATTAATAATCTAAATTAAATATGGTTTATATATATTTCAGGATATATGGCGATTGTAGAAAACTAAATGAAAGTTTGGTTTTCAGTTCAGAATACTCTGAAGTGGAGATTTCAATTATGAGATAGTTATTTTATTTTATTTATATCCCACCTTTTTATATAAATAATTCAAGGCAGTGAAAATATATAATACTCTTTTTTGTTCTTATTTTTGCCACAACTGTAGTGAGATGGTTTATTCATCATAACAATAAATGAAACAGTCAAAAGAACTGGATAGTAAGGAGTGGAATAGATGGATTTATAACCTCTTCACAATCTTCTTAACATGAACAAAATTATGCAAACTGATCCCTTAGTCCTACAAAGTGTTCTATACTCAGCCATCTTCAAAGTAAGATAAGCCTGTAAAAGACCATGATTAACTCTGCCAAAATACAAAGAGAAACTTTACTAAGAAAGCTCTAGACGGCTTCTAGGAAGCCCTGAGAGAAAAGAACAACAATAAAAAGTACATTGCTAACTTTTTTTGTTGGGAGGGGGGATTATTTCTTGGTAACTTCAAATATGATCATCTAAACCTTATTTATCAACAATCTTCAATTCTTGTCAGGTTCATTTCATACACCTTGGAGGAAAGAGAGAAAAATGTCTGAAGGAGGAAAGTCTAGGAAATGATAAAAATATACATTTTCCTTTTAATATGACTGCAGTTATTACTCATGAAACATGTTGGATTAACAGCCTGACACCAAACCAAAGATGGCAAATGTATTGGCTGAATGAAAAATGCTCCAGTGATTGAATTCTATTCTATATGGGTTTGTATATTGTGTGTGTGTGTGTGTGTGTATGGAGAGAAAGAGAGGCAGAGACAGAGAGACAAAGAGACAGAGAACATAATGATACATATACATGCTACACATTTGCACATACATACACACAGAATGTGGGTGTAGGTGTGTTTGTGTGTGACATTATCTGCAATGTCAGACTCCTGTTCTATTGTTACACTCTTTTCATTGCTTATTTTGTATTATTTAAATCAACTGGTGAAATACATTTGTGAATGTATATGTAGATATCAAACCTAATTTCATTTGTTTATGTTTGCTATCTAAACAAGAGAAATGATAAATGAAGCTCCTTCTAATTGCAGTAAGCTGTTTTGTGTGTGTGTATGTGTGTTTGTGTGTGAAGGAAACACTCCTGCATCTGCTTTCCTTAAAATTATTATTTGAAACTATTTTATGAATATTCCATATCAAAATATTCTTTTTCTACATTCCTTGGGGAAAATGTTCACTTTGTTGTTGATTATGATTTATAGAATATATGATACAGAATTCTCAAAGGAAGACCTACAGATGGAATTTACCAAGGAGTAGTGATAAAAACAATCAACTCTACTGTAGTACAGATAGGTGGTCATGATAATTTATCCTGCTTCAAAGGCTATAAGTCTACTATGTTGATCATTTTCTATAACAAATATATGATATGGAAAAAGAAATGATGACATTTTATAACCTTGGATCTACTGCCAGGAGGGCCATAGAAATAAATAATTTACCCAATTATAACGTTAGGCCAAAGATGCCCTATCTTTTCATAAGAATTAAAAAGAAATAGCCTTTGATAGCCCTCCGAGTCACATTTATTTATTTTATTTTATTTATTTATTTGTCAAAAGCTTGCAATACAATAGAAACAAGAATAAACATAAGTTTAAATGCAAGAAATAGGAACTAATAATTTGGAACAATAAGACAGGGACAGTAGGCATGATTGCACGCTTATGCAATAGAGGTTAGTTTGAGGGTAAAGGAGTGGGGGTTTGAGCAGGTGACAACAGAATCAGGTAGTGAGTTCCAGACATTGATCAATCTGTTGCTGAAATCGTACTTCCTGCAATCGAGTTTGGAGTGGTTTACATTTAGTTTATATCTGTTGTGTGCTCTTCTGTTGTGGTTAAGGCTAAAATATTAATGAACTGGTAAGAAACCTCTGTCCCCAACCTTCCATCTCTCGACATGTTAGCAGTGCTCCAATAACTCAAGGTTGCCACAAAGAAGAGGAATCAAGCTATTCTACAAAGCCCCTTAGGGGAGGACAAAATTATTAACATTGTTAATAATTTTAAGAAAATTAACAAAATCATTAACATCTTTCAGAAGTTCAAAGAGTTCTATCATAGCTTCAATCTTTTTGTCAAAGCTAAATATTCCTGGTTCCTTCAGATTAATATTAGTTGCTAGAGCCTTCCTGTGGCCCTGTAGCCTCAGGTGTGATCAGTGAACAAAGAAAAGTTCTTCTCATGATTTGGAAACCTTAAATTGTATGTACCTTTATCTACTTCACTAATTTCACGAAGCTGAGAATATCCAGGAATACAGAGTACTTTTTTATGGCATACATCCTGAGACCCCAGGACTGCTTGTGTCTTCTGAAGCCTTTAACTGTAGACAAATCCGCAGAACTAATCTTGGTCCTTCAAAAGCAAGGGAGACAGGAAGTGTAACTGAAGGCTCCTGAGCTGTAGAAAAGCACTGAGATTTTCATCCCATCTCAGTTTTCTCATAGCAGAAGGAAATTTTGCATAGCAGATGGTCTGATTTTAATCCTAGTTTCACTGAGGAGAAGCGACCACTAGACGATCAACACTAATATTAACAATGATGGCAAAATCAAGGTTAATTAGTTACAGAATGGAGCAGAGCAGAGCAGAGTAGAGTAGAGTTGAGTAGCAGTTGGAAGGTACTTTGTAGGTCTTCTAGTCCAAGCCCCTGCTCAAGACAGGAAATCCTACACCACTTCAGACAAATGGTTTTCTAATCTCTTCTTAAAAACTTCCAGTGTTGAAGCATTAACAACTTCTGGGAGAAATTTGTTTCACTGATTAATTATTCTAACTGTCAAGACATTTATTCTTAATTCTAGGTTGCTTCTCTCCTCGATTAGTTTCCATTCATTGCTTTTGTCTTGCCCTCAGGTGCTTTGGAGAATAGTTTGATTCCCTCTTCTTTGTGGCAACCTTGAGATATTGGAGCACTGCTATCATGTCACCCCTAGTCCTTCTTTTCATTAAACTAGACATGCCTAATTCCAGCAACCATTCTTTATATGTTTTAGCCTCCAGATCTCTAATCATCTTTGTTGCACTTTTCTGCACTCTTTCTAGAGTCTCAACATCTTTTTTACATTGTGGTGACCAAAACTGGATGCAGTATTTCAAATATGGTTTTACCAAGGCTTTATAAAATGAAATTAAAACTTCTTGTGATCTTAATTCTATCCTTCTCTTTATGCAGCCTAGAACTGTGTTGGCTTTTTTGGCAGCTTCAGCACACTGCTAGGTCATATTTAAGTGATTGTTCCGAGGACTCCAAGAGCCCTCTGAAAAATACTGCTTTCAGGGTTCTTCATGTACATTATCTTGCAGGCATAATCCTACTACTGAGTCATGAATGTCGGGATGGTCAGAGGGGAGAGATGGAAGGTTGGGGACAGAGGTTTTCTTAATATACCGTAATAAGACTACAGCAGAAGCAATACTAAACCAGGAACTCCCTAATTTGTTGTTACCCACATTCAGTGGAAATCAATTCAGCTGAAAAGCCACTTCGGTTTCCAGGGTCAGACCTTACCTTTCAGAATCTCATTTTGTTTCACCTCCTTGTACATAAAATGGGAATTACAGTGACTTCCTCATAGCTTTTTTTTTTTTTTTTTNTCCTCATAGTTTTTTTTTTTTTTTGAGACTAGCAAAAATCTCTTTGCCTACTAGAAATAACTAGAAATAATAATACTACAATAAAATGCAAAAGGGGTGTACATTCTTCTTCGGGGAAAGATGAAATAATAAAAGCAAATATGCCAGCCCTAAGAAAGAAGAGAAGAGAAATAGGCTGTACTAAGTAGGGTGCATTATCATAAATATAAATGCATAATGTTGCAAGATTATATTCCTGAGCATATGCAGTGCTTTTAATTAAAATGCCACCTAACTTCTCCTCAACCCAACATCCCTTTGTGTATGTGGAGCTTTGAAATGATAATGTGTACAACCTAGCACTGCACAGCCATCCCCTCACAAACCCTTTTTCATTTCTAAGCTTAAAATATTTAGATTTCTACAGGATGGAAAGAAACCAAATCAAAAGGTGTAATTAAAAAAAAGCAAGAATAAATAAAAATCAAATTGTGTCTTCCCTCCTATAGGTTGGTCTGCTAATCTGTTCTCATCAGGTTTTCAGGACCTGAATGTACAAAAATTAACAATGCATTAATATTTAGCCTAAACATACAAAAAATATGACATCCTCCTGGTTTTATTTTTAAGTCTTGTTTTTATTGCCTCTCCTTTCAGCATAACACTCAAGGTTATAAGACATCAATTTTATATGCCAGGGCCCCAATGAACTGTTTCTGCTTAAAATGACACTTCTGTTTAAAGACCAAGTGATTCTCCAGAATGTATGATTTACTGCAGCAACACTCTATAAGCTTCATTTCATACCTCCAAGAACTAACTAGTCCAAGTGTTAAATAAACATGAAGTGCCAGGCTTGTTTTCTTTCCAAAAGTGCAATCACTGTGTTACTCTAATGATTAAATATTGTTTAAATATACAACAGAGAGACTAGTTTCACAGTAGATTCTTTCCCGGCACTTCATTTTTTATGTATTAATTATTTTGTGTTCAGACAAAGAATTTAATTAGAAATTACAAAGAGCTTCTGAAGAGTGAAGTGGTAAAGGTTTTATCTGCTGTAAACCACTGAAGAATGGGTGTAATTTGGAAAGAAAAAGGAATTTGCCAAGAGATAAATCTTACCTGGATCTGCATTAATAACATAGAGGAAAAAGATTAAACCAGCAAATAGTCTGGAATTTGGTTATGGAAACACAATTGCTAGGACATTGTTCGAATGGAATCTTGAACTGAACATGGAATAACCCTAATCTCAGTTATATTTAGCAATGCTCCATCAGCTTTCCCCAACATGGTACTTTGCCAGCATATAGGGGGAGTGTGCCACACAAATAAGGACTGATGAGAGCTGTCTTATATGATCACAGAGAGAGCAATGATAGCTGGATCAGATATTTTTGAATTTAACTGTATTTCACTAGCAAACAAAGCAAATTAGCATAGATCCAAAGTGATTAGGCTAAGAACACTGTGAGACAACAATTGACTAGAATAGAATAGAATACTTTATTGGCCAAGTGTGATTGGACACACAAGGAATTTGTCTTGGTTCCTCAGTAAATACCAATAAAGAAAAGGTACATTCATTAAGAATCAAGAATCATAACGTACATTATCATTTAATGATAGTTAAAAGGGAACAATCAACAATCAAATCATACAAGGAAACAGTCAATGGGAGGAGATGGGTGATAAGGTGGTGAGAAGATTAACAGTAATAGTAGTGTACACTTTGTAAATAGTTGAACAATGTTGTTTAGCAGAATGATGGTTTTTGGGAAAAAACTGTTCTTGTGTCTAGTTGTTCTGGTGTGCACTGCTCTATAGCATTGTTTTGAGGGAAGGAGTTGAAACAGTTTATGTCGGATATGAGGGGTCTGTAATATTTTCACTCTTTCTGACTCGTGCAAGTATACAGGTCTCAATTGAAGGCAGGTGGTTAGTAATTGTTTTTTCTGCAGTCCTAATTACCCTCTGAAGTCTGTGTCTGTCCTGTTGGGTTGCAGAACCGAACCAGAACAGTTATAGAGGTGCAGATGACAGACTCAATAATTCTTCTATAGAACTGGATCAGCAGCTCCTTGAGCAGTTGAGTTTTCTGAGTTGGCCAGAAGAACATTCTTTGTTGTGCTTTTTTGATGACGTTTTGATGTTACATGTCCATTTTAGGACATGTGGTATAGGTAGAACCTAAAAATGTTGAAGGTCTCTGCTGTTGATAACTCGTGTTGTGAGGTGGTAGTATAGGAGGGTTTCTTCTAAAGTCTACCACCATTTCTACAGTTTTGAGTGTGTTTGAGTGTGTTCAGTTCCAGATTGTTCTGGTTACACCATGAGGCAAGTTGTATAACCTCCTGTCTGTGTGCAGATTTATCATTGTCTTGAATGAGACCAATCACTGTTGTGTCATCAGCAAACTTCAGTTTTTTAACAGATGGATTGTTTAAGATGCAGTCATTGGTATATAGGGAGAAGAGAAGTGGAGATAACACACAGCCTTGGGGGGGACTTTGCTGATTGTACAGGTATCGGATGTGATTCCACCTAGCTTCACCTGCTGTTTCCTGTCTGTTAGAAGCTTATGATCCACTTACAAGTGTGTTCAGGTACCGCTAGTTGGTTTAATTTATTTAGTAGAGTGTCTGGAATGATGGTATTGAATTTGTGGATTAAGCCAGGTTTTGGTAAAACAAAGAATAGCTGAATAATGAAAATCAAAATTCCATCTATTTAAGAGATCAATTTCATCCATCTTGTTGGCCAGTGAGCATAAATTAGTCAGAAAGATTGAAGGAATTTTTTCCCCTCTATTCCTTAGTCTGTTTATAATTCCCACTCGTTTACCTCATCTCCTCTTCCGGTGTGGTCGCTTCTTTGCTTTCTTTGTTGTAATCCATAGCATCAGGGAACTGGTTAAAATCTCCTCCATGTTTGCAAAGACAGGTGGGGATGGGGAATCAGAAAGCTGCTCCTTAAGGAAACATAGCCTAATTCTTAGCAGATGGCCCTGTGAGTATGAAATCTGTAGTGAATTGCAGATAATAATAAGGAATAAAGAAACCATTAGAGATCATTTCACCAAGGCAGCCATCATCGGTGCCATCTTGGCTGAGAGCCAAGAATTCCTGAACCACAACCTCCAATGGCATTGCAGATATTCCAAGCTGAATTGTAAAAGGACAGGTAAGAATGCTTCTCTTCTCCCTAAGTATCAAGTGATTCTAGGGAACCCATTGTATGTTACTCCTTTCTATAAACTCAGAGACCTGTTGTATTTTCTCAGATAAGAGAGTTGGTCACTTGATGCCACTAACTCTGAGGTGCTTGCCAAATTTTCAGATGCCCCAAGCCTTTGGTAGAATTTGAACTATATAATTTGTACATTCTGCAGATGGGCACAATGAGTTATTGTCTGCTGTGAACTCCGCATAGACATAAGGAGGGGTATCCTGCCAGTAAAAGCTCGAGATTCATTCACTCAACCTGACTCCACCCCTATGCAAAAGATTACAGGGCCATTAAAAGAAAAAAAATGTATATATGTTTTTATTTATTTATTTTGTCAAGCAATTATTAGATAACAAGTATAAGTATAAACATGGTTATGAATACATGAAATGGATACAAATAAGTAAAAAAAGTAAACAAAAGGACAGGGACAGTAGGCACATTGCTGCGCTTATGCACACCCCCTACAGACCTCTTAGGAAAGGGGTGAGGTCAATAGTAGACAGTCTAAGGTTAAAGTTTTGGGGGGTTGGGGAAGAAACCACAGAATCAGGTAGAGTATTCCAGACATCGACCACTCTGTTGCTGAAGTTGTATTTCCTGCAATCAAGTTTGGTGTGGTTTACCTTGAGTTTGTATCTATTGTGTGCTCTAGTAATTGTTGTGGTTGAAGCTGAAATATTCATTGACAGGTAGGACATTGCAATATATAATTTTATGTACTATACTTAGATTGGACCGAATGCAGCATAGTTCTAGGTTGTCTAGGTCTAAAATTTCAAGCCTGGTGGCATAAGGTATTCTGCAACGAATAGAAGAGTGGTGAACTCTTCTCATGAAATATTTCTGGACTTTCTCAACCATATTAATATCAGATATGTAATGAGAGTTCCAGACTATTGAGCTGTGTTTAAGCACTGGAATCTGCATGAAGAAATGTACTAAAGCAAGTTGTATTTCCAGATGTGATTGAAACTGCTGTTCTTGGGAGAGTTTTTTCTCCAGCCGAAGATAACTGGACATTGAGGGCAAAGTTAGAGGTATTAAAGGGATTTTTCTTATTTATGTGACTGTGTTGCCTTTGTGCCACGCCCCGAGTCATCTCGTCATCACCTAAGGTATAGGACTCAGTTATTTGAAGAATTGCTTCTCTCATGGCTTCTGCCTGCCCAATATAGCTAACAGAATGGATATGATCTGGGTTTCCTCAATTAAACAGCATCTGTCAGGGGCAGAAAGCATGCCTACTTTGCAATTCTGGTCTTCTGAAATGAGACATCGTCACCACCTCTGAATGTTACATGGCTCCAGTGATGGGATTCAGTCAGTTTGCACCAGTTTGGGTGAACCGGTTGTTGACTTCTGAGCAGTTTGGTAAACTGGTGGTTGGAAGAAATCATTAGGGCAGAGAACCAGTTGTTAAACTATTTGAATCCCACCACTGCATGGCTCCCTGATACTGGTGGTGTTCTGGCAAAGCTTAAAGACTTCAATGCTTACTCAGGCCTTGGAGCAGGTTGGATGGAATCCCTTCTAAGATGTGTTTGACATATATTTCATATATTTTCATAGTTGATGAACTTTGATTGTTTTCTATGTTGTATTTGAATTTACATTCATGAATTTTCATCTTTTTATTTTTATAATGTAAATTGCCAAAAATCATTTGGCAGAGCTGAAACTGAAACAAATGATAAATAAAAGAGGGTTTCACCTAACAAATAGCAGAGAGGTATAGTGTTGGTGGTTACAAGCAGTTTGAAAAATGGCAAGACAATGGCCACAATTGGATAATCAAACCTCCGCCCTTTTTTATGTGGGTATTGTGCAAATTGCATGAAAAAGGACAGGATTTTGATTGCACAGTTGTGGCCACCATTCTGACTTCTTTTTTTTTTTTTACACCAGTTATGATGTGCTGATTCTCATATAAAATTCAAACCACTTCTCAATAATTTTCTAAGCACACCTAGCCCCTATTATTTCATTATTCCAAAAGACGCATCTGTACTGTTATATATGTTTAAGAAACTTTGCTAGTTTGTTGAAATTCTATTCAGTCAGTCTGTTTTCAATTATAAGCTCCAAAACCATTTGTCAAGAAATCTAGAAATGCTATGCTAGAAAGTATAAAACTATTAAAACACTTTAACACTTTCATATTTGAGTCATAGAAATAATCAGATCAAGGTTCATACGGAAAATTGTAGCTATGGAGGTTTTCAGTCATTCAGGTCATGGTACTTTTTCAAGAAGCAACTGGATTTTTTTTTCCTGAAGACTCTACTTTTCATCCAAGAAGTAAAGAACTGAAGAAACTTCTTGGAAAACAAAAAAAAATAAGTTGCCTTTGAAATGCACCTTTGCAGTAAAGCCCATGTCACACTGCACCAATGGATGCAAAGAGGATGTAAAACGTTAAAAAAAGCTTGCCATCCATTGGAAAATGCTATGCATCCGTTGTATACTCACTGCATACGTGTTTCATACGCTCTATCCTTTGAGCATCCGTCCATTGAGATTTCATCCGCTCAAGAAGTTTTGAGCTGTAGAAAACTTTTTGAGTGGATGAACTTTCCGCTGTGTACGATGTAAATCCGTGACATCCGAGCAACAAACGTTCTATGTCCGTTTATCATCCATTAAACGTCCGCTGTATCCTCTCTGCATCCTCTGGACATCCCCTCAACTCACATCCGCTGCAGCTGAAAATGGAAAGAGGGAGGAAACAAAAGGTACACGGAACGTCTACACAGCGTTAGTAGCACGGAAATAGAAAGGATGAGCAGTGAATGGTTTGCATCCTATATACATCCTCTAGGCTTCCTATGAACATCCCTTTAACATCCCTGCTACATACTACCCACGTCCATTCTTTTCCTTTCTTTTCTGTTCTGTTTATGCAAATTTTTGCCACTTTTTGGAGCAGATGACAACGGTTGCAGCCACCCCCGAAAATTTGCTCGTCCGCTGTGTCCTTTTTGCATACGTTTTGCATCCGTTGGCCAGTGTGATCTAGCCTTTAAAGTGTGAGTTTGTAAATGGAAAACAGGTTTAAAACTTTAATATGTTCAGTAGTAGTAGTAGTCGTAGTCGTAGTGATAGTGGTAGTGTTTAATGATAGCATTGTTCCAATATTCAGGGGTTGCAACAAAGAAGAAGTCAACCTAGTATCCAAAGCACTTGAAGGCGGGACAGGAAGCAATGGATGAAAACTAATCAAGGAATGAAGCAACTTTGCTCTAATATGAAATCTCCTGACAGTTAGAACAATTAACCAGTGGAACAACTTGCCTTCAGAAGTTGTGGGAGCTCCAACACTGGAGGTTTGTAAGAAAAGATTAGATGACCATTTGTCTGAAATGGCGCAGGGTTTCCTGCCTGGGTGAGGGTGGGCGGTTGACTAGAAGGCCTTCAAGGTCCTTCCAACTCTATTATTCCACTGTAGAATGAATGAAATGAATGAAATGATAAGTAGTGATTTTTAGAAAACAATTCCATACTACTGCATACTTCATGCCTGCGCTCAGGTCCTATTTATTTGCACACAGAAGCTAATTTCTGTCTGTTAAAGGCCCTGTCACATTGCCCAACAGATGCAAAATGGACACAACGGACGAGCAAAATGTTCCATCCGTTGTTATCCGCTCTCAAAAGGGGCAATCAAAAGGGGCAAAAAATTGCATAACCGGAGCGATAACATGGAAAGGAACGGACGCGGGGAGGATGCAGGGCAGATGGAAAGTGGTTGTGGAACGGAGCGCCAGTGGATGGAAGGGATGGGAGCGGATGGCGCATCCGCTAGGCTTCTGGGGGATCTCAGCAAAGCAACGGATGCGGAACGGATACAGAGGATTGCAGAGCGGATGCACAGCGGATGAAGCAGATGCACAGCGGAAGGCCTAGCGGATGCACAGTGGAAGCCGAACGGATGCGAGCTTAAATTGCGCATTCGGGGGGATTATTGCGTTCGCCACGCAATATAAAGGAAGCAGCTCGCACAAGGCCAGCTTCGGAGGAAAGACCTGCTGCAGGATACATCGAATCCTTGCCTTCCCTGCCTGCATGCCTGCCTGCAAGCCTTGCTGCCAGCCTTCTTTGCCAGCCTGCCTCCAAGCCTCTGGCCAGCTCCCTGCCAGCCTTGCTCTCTGGCTGCCTGCCAGCCTTGCTGCCAGCCTGCTTCCAGCCTCCCTCCAGCCAGCTCTGCCTGCCAGCTCTGCTGCCTGCCTGCTTGCCAGCCCTTGCTGCCTGCCTGCTGCCTGCTGCCAGCCTTCCTGCCAGCCTTCCTGCCAGCCTTGGTGCCTGCCAGCCTCCCTGCAGCCTCCCTGCCAGCCAGCAACCCACCAACCATGGGGAAGAAGCGAAAGCCTCAGCAACCTTCCGCCATCCTGGCCAAAGGGACAGGGCCACCCTCCGCCCCTGTCCCTGACTCTGCTTCTGTGGGCTTTCTTGCTACTCGGGCTCGCTCTTCTGGTGCTGGAGCTTCTGCTGAAGCTGCTCCCGGTGGTTGGTGCTTCTGCTGCGAACTCTGCAGAAGTTGCTGTGGTCCTGCTCGTCTTATGCTCCTGGACTTGCTCATCCTGCTCGTACTCTGGACTTGCTCGTACTGCTCGTGCTCCTGGTCTTGCTCGTGCTCCTGCGTGCCTCCTGGTGCTTGCTGTGGTGCTGTTTGGTGCTGCTGGTACTGCTGGTGCTGGGGCTGCTGGGGCTCCTGGTGATTACTCTGCTGCTGCTGATCCTGGTCCTGCTGATCCTGCTGCTCCTGCTGCTGCTGCTGATGATGATGATTATGATCCTCTGGTGATAATGATGATGATGACGATGATCCTGCTGGTGCTGCTGCTGGTGGTGGTGTGGAGGTGCAGCCCCTACCACCTGGGAGCCCCTCTTGATGAGGCCCATCTGGTCCTGCCAAAGGGAGGAAGAGGCATATGCGGGGACGGGAGAGGAGGCAATACTTCATTGGGGAGGAACACGCAGGATGAGGTGCTGGAGGTGCAGAGGAGAATGACTATCTGTGGCGGAAGGGACACCGGCTGTAAAGGACACCAAGCGGAAGCAGGACTGCTTGAGAGAGGAGGCGGAGAGTATGGGTTACACTTTGGAGGTGCTCATCGATGGTGAAAACATAATGCAAACCTGGTACGGGAAGCTGCCACCTCAAAAATCTGGCCAGGCCACAGTTAAGCTGACAGACAGAGAGACCTATGTCAGTGGCCAGGTGCAGCTTCTGGAGGGTGAGATCCGCCACCGAGGAGCACCAGGAGCCCTCTGTCTACCCTCTCTCTCCGTCAGCGCCTGTGCGACCCAGTCCTTCTTCGGCCGAGAGTTAGTCCCTGTCTCCAGGCAGGTTTCTGTGGAGCGTGACATGGCGGGAAACCCACGGAACGCTGTTTGTAACCGTACGGGTGGAGTGCGTGGAGGACTCCCTGGTGCGGTGGGAGAAAGGAGACATTTAGTCCACACACAGTCGTAGCCGCATCCGCCCCCCTAGCTCCACCTCCACAGAAAGGCAGAGAGCCAGACAGCAGGAGGGGCAGAGCCACACTGTCCTGCTGGAGATCAGGGACACCATCCGCACCAGCATAAGATCTCCTCTCTCAGCTGGTCCACACCGACTCCTCATCCTCCAACGCAAGGCCGTCTCATCTATGTCAACCAGGCCCTGAGGGGACATGGAGGATCCCCAGTACCAGGGGTGAAGGACTGGATCACCGAGCTGCTTCAAAACCCTCCAGACCCAGAGGAACCTGCTCCCACCCAGTCCAGGTCTGCTCCTCCACCCCAAGTGATGTCCCTCCATACCAGGCTTCCCACAGCCCCTCACCTCGCGCTCCGGCTCGAGGTCCAGCAGCACAGGCGCAGCCCTTGCCCAGTCCAGGCACAGAGTCATCGGGCCAACACGGTTGCCACTGGTTCCACTGATGCCACCGAGGTGTCAGCCACGCCATGATGCCACTGACGACAGCAGATGCCCCCCACACCGATGCCACCGATGCCGTCCTCACCCAGCTGCAGACCAGACAGCCCCACTACACTACTCCTTCTCCACCCCATAGCCCAGCCGGCCTCAGTACATCTGTCATCAGTACTGGGCTGACACCCTATGGCATGGAGGAAGGACCTCTCAGCATCACGTGTCTGAGCCAGCTGTCTGAGAGCTTTCTCAACACACCGTCACCTGTTGTCCTCTCAGGGCCAGGCACCCCAGTGGTGCTTCAGACCAGCACTCCAGCACCACCCACCTCCACGCACCTGGACCCGTTCACCCCTGAGACTGGCACAACCTCCCGAGTGACCAATAAGATGCCAGAGACGGTAGCTGGCTACCTGTAGAGTTTATTTGGACACTTGACTTGGGTCATTTTTGTTTTACAGCTTGTTGTTCAATAAAGTTTATCTTTGATTCACACACTGGTTTCATTTCTTTTTTTAATAAAGTCTTGGAGGAAACTTTAGAATTGGTTTTAAGCCTTTGCCTGCTTGTGGGATGGGTTAGATAGCAGTGTGATGGGCAGGGATACCTGTGGAATGGGTAATAGCGTGTGGATGGGTAAGGATAGCAGTGGGATAGATAAGCCTCCAGTGCAAGCATAGTGGGACTGTATGGTCCACCCTCCCTGGTGCCACACCTATGCCCTTATTATCAATAATAATGTAATAATCATCCACATAGGCAACACAAACAAAACTCTTTATTAAATGCCCTGTTCATTGTAGACCACCCAACATACATGGCCAATTCTATCCGTGTGTATGAGACAGGTAAAGGAGAGCACCATTGCTCATTATTTCATCCTGTCTTGCCACTCCACTGCTCCAGCTTGGAGTTGCACCAGTGTTTCAGGAGGTTGCGCTGCTTCTTTCCTTCACCTGAAGCTTTGTTGGGCCTTGCACATCCACAGTGTTATCAGATTTCGCCCTTGCCTCCATTCACCAGGCTCCATGTCCCCATTGCCTTGTGGTGGAGGTCTCCACCGAGCTGGTCCTGCGCAAGACACCGGTACGTCTGGCGGTGCGCATGAGACTTGTGCGAGGATGCAGGCAAGCTTCATGAATCCTCCTCACGGTCTCTGGGCGATGCTGGCACTGCGTCGGACCTGGAACCTTTGGCCAGGTGTCAAAGGCGTTTCTCCAAGCCCGCCTGCCCGGACAGCCCGTAGTTGAAGATCCTCGTTCTCACGGGTGAGGAGTCTGGAAGTGTAGGCTTCATGAGGTAGGTTTGAGGAGAAGGCGGTCAGCCCCAACCGATGCCAAGTAGGGCACATCTTGCGTCGTTGATATACCGGTCAGGCACGAGTCTGGATCTCGGAAAGCCCATCGAATGAGGTTGCCCTTAAGGCACCATCCTTGAGGTGACCTGTCATTGTCATAACCTCGGCATCCCTGAACTCCGGCTGAGCCGCTGCCTCTGACCGCAATTCGCTCATGCTACATGGAACTTTGTCAGCTCCAGCTCGACCATGGCAAGACGAGGACGGATGACTGAAGAAGCCCTTGTAGTTTGAGAATACAGTGGAGCCGACTTGGGTGTGCTTTGCGGCACGGTGCTTCCGCATCTATTGGCTCCAACGGTGTGGGGAATTTCTCCACCTACGCTAATCTGGTACCACTTGCTCTGCAACTTCTTCCTCTCTTCAATCAGTGGGGGAAGGGCACTGAGGAGCTCTCCAGTATTCTTCGATGATGGCGCTGCACCATTTCTCTGACCACAATGCTGTATGTTTGTGTGGCACCCTCCAGCCATACGCGATGCTCTGTAGGTTGGTCCTGAGGCATCGAGGGCTCGGCGCCAGAGTGAGTGCCACGCTTGAGCCAGGTTCGCAGCGGTGCCGGAAGTTGGTGTTTGCCTGTGGTCAACCTGCAGTTGTCAAGCCGCTGCACAACTTCGTCAAACATTGGTGGGCGATCCTCATGAAGGTTCTGAGCATGCCCCGAGTGCTCTTCATTCCTGGCTAGTTGTACCGAGTCCATACTCTGCTCTTCTCGCCCGGATCTCTGCTTCGGACCAGACGCTTCTTGGCCACCTCCTTTTCTTCCTGAGTCAGGAAGTTTCACAGAGCCTGTAGATGGCTTTCGCACTCGTTGCAGAAGGATGTGTGGCTGCCCAAAAGGACATGTTTATGATCCATGATTGACATGACCTGGGATCGTGTGGAAGACAAGAGTCAGATGAAGGCTGCAGAGGGTCTGCAAGCTGGGCTGGCTGGGCTGAAAGTGAGATGCAGATGGAGTTTGCCCCCTTTTATAGGCAGTATAGGGTCCTTTGCATCCTCTAGGCATCTTCTAGGCAATCCTCTTAGGGCATCCTGTAACAACGTCTAGTAGTCCGAGATAGCCGCTCTGGCGAACGTTTTTTCCGTTTTAACGTTTGTTTCCCTTGCATCCGTTCTGCATCCGTTCTGCGTCCATTCCGCTTCCTCCCTGCGTCCGAGCGGATGCGAGTTGCGCGGATGCGCAGTGGATGCCTCGCGGATATAGCGGATGCATAACGGATGCAGAATGGATGCGTAGCGGATGAGTAGCGGATGCAGAACTGACGAATTGGATACATTTTCCGCGCAAAAGTTTTGTGCAGCTCAAAACTTTCTGAGTGGATGAAATGTCAATAGACGGATGCTGGACGGATAGAGAGGAAGCAAAATGGGGGCAGTGAGTACATCGCGTTAACCCATGGATGGCAAGCTTTTTTGTCCGTTTTACATCCTCTTTGCATCCGTTGGTGCAGTGTGACAGGGGCTTAAGATCAGTGGTTTTGAAAATAGTCCTCTTCCAAACATGTGGTGGAAGAATATTTGGAAAATAGAGAAATATTAACTGTTTTGAATAGCCAGTATAGTGACTCAAATACTCAAGATTCTCTCAAATATAATATCTATGCCCAAAAATGTGAATGAAAAAATAGAATTTTATTTTTCTTCTGATCTCTTTCCTGGTCCCAGATCAAACCCTTCACATTGTTTGAATATAATTTGTTCCTCTGGTTTTTGTTCTGTGATTGAATGTACTTAAACCTTTTTTGGTAGCAACCTTGTACTACAACTCTGACATATTTGAAGAGAGAAGATCTATAGGGAAATGTAGAACCAAGAGCCATAAGACACTAGGTTACAGTTCAGATGAATTTGCAATTTAAGCATATGATGACTAGGGAAGAGATGTAGAGGCACCATGAAATATATCTTTTAACTGCCACATCTACAGAAAGGTTAATTAAGTCATCAGTGACTGGAGAGAAAGGTGTGAAACACTATTACCAAACACACACACACACATTTTCAAGTGCAATACAAATGTGTAAGCTAGAGACATCCCAATAACAGTATGTAGACTGGGATCATTTAAAATACAGAAAGACATCCTCACCATGAAAGGAAGCACAATTAATTAAGGATCCTGGAGTAATAGAAAATGTTGGCATTAAAGTTTGTCCTCCATTGGGTTGTTAAGCAATTCTTTGAGGTACCTCTGGAACTTTGAGATGTCATTAATGGATCCTCACATAAAGCGTGTCCTATTGTGGAGATTTTAAAAAATGAAACCAAATTTTTATGAACAGGTAATCTGATATGGAGGATTCCTGCCTCCACAAGTTAGTTTACTAAAATAGAACTACAATAAAAGTGATAACTTTTATCAAAGTTATCAAAAAAACTTAGACTTTTTTTTAATCACCTTGGTGCTAGAAAGTGGCTAATGAGAAATTATGTAGATGTGTACCTGGTTTTATCAAAAATACCAGCAGGGTGTGTCTTACCTGTGGTATTTGACCCACCACAAAGGAATGTGTAAGTGAGAAATTCAGAACAGATTTGTTACATCTGCATTATTGGCATGTAAAAAACAGAAAAAACAAATCACTGCAGGCTCAGAGCCTGAGCACTTGCCAGCTAGTAATAAATGGATGTCAGGTTAAGGATTTACAACCAGTGGCGGGGGAAAACACATGCATAGTATCAGTGAAAAGGAGGACTCATGTGATTTTTTTTTTCTCCCAAACACAATCTAAAAAATAATTGTATCTTCTTTCTTTCACTCTTGCAGAGATGTCCTTTCAAACAGATTGCATACCTATGAGAAAAGGAACAACAGAAGCATTTTATCAAACCATTCTAAAGAAATCATATATTGGATCATAACAGGTTGGCACCTGATGCTTTTCTTGTCAAAAGTCTGCTTCATCTACTCACACACCATTAATCTTAAAGCTGTTTGTTGCCAGGGCAGGTAAATCTCATACCAACATCTGATGTGGAGCCTCCAAATTCTGTGGCATCCTAACTCAAAAGAGAGATTATCTACTCATCTCTCATATCTACATATACACATTCATATACATATACTCAATTAAAAAGAAATGGGGAATGGAATGAAATTGGCATACTTGCAGTCTCTAATATTATTTTTACCAACAATTTGTCTATTGTAGAGGTGTCAAACTCGCAGCATCCTGTTGTTATCAGTTGGTGTATTGCAACATTTTTCCCCCTTCACTAAATGGGGGTAGGCATGTCCAGTACATGATGAACTCATCTCATATGCGGTATCTGCTATCCCGCATTAGATGGGCACCTCATGATAGGGAGCGAAAGGAGAAAGAAACAACAGGAGAC
>BHFT01001572.1:0-16789 GCA_004320025.1 Laticauda laticaudata
ATTCAGCTGAGCTGGGCCATCCGTCTCCCTGTGCCTTCTCTTCTTCCAAATATGACTGATACTTATCCCAAAGGTGCTTTTTTCAAAAGTCGACTGGACTTTCTTGGAGTTTTTTTTCCCTTTGAAAACATTTCCCTTCTCATCTAAAAGCTGCTTTGGTCTTTCTTTCTAGTTTTTCTTCAGTTTGGAACTGAGGAAGCTTCTCGGATGAGAAGGGAAATGTTTTCACAGGAAAAAAGCAAGAAATCCAGCTGCCTTTGGGAAAAGCCACCATGGACATGGTGATGAGCTGCTTGAGCCATAACTTGATACTTACATTTGGCTGTTCTCTTCATCTCGGCCCCTTGTCAGCAGGACTAAGCCTACTATCAGGTTATTGAAATGTGAGACCTTTCGATGTGCCACAAAAGAACAGTATATGACCTGAAGGAAATACGGAGAAAAATGTCAAACTGGGCAATCAGAAGGGGAAGTTCTCTGGGCCTCCTGCATCACCGGCTGCGGAGATCAAAAAACAAAGCGAAGAGAGTTGAGAAGTCATTATGACAAATCTATTATTTATGGTTTTAAAGTGGGGGGGGGGGTTTGCAAATCAAGATGACCCATTTCAAACCGAGGCCAACAGTCATGAACTCACCAGGTGGGCTTCGTCAGAGAACTTCTTCCCCTTTGTAATCTGGGGGGGTGGGGGGCGGGAAATGAGGCCAGCTTTCTTTATAAGATGGTGAGCTCATAACTTCGTAATGCACGCGAAGCATTTTGTATATTCGAAAGTGTTAGGCCAGCGTTAACTTTAATGAGCGATTGGCCCCAAATTCAGTGACCTCTGGTGCTCAGGAAGGTACTGTCTACTTCAAAATGCATCTCGGCTGCTGCAGCCATCTTTTTGTTTCTCAGCTTGCCATCGTGTGTGTGTGTGTGTGTGTGTGTGTGGTGTGTGTGTGTGTGGAGCAGGGTGTCAAAACTCATGGTCCACGGGCCAGATTTGGCCCGTGGGATGCTTCAATCTGGCCCGTGGGCCACCCTGGAAACAGTGAAGGACGAGCTTGCGGTGGCTCTGCCAGCAAAAATGGAGACCAAGCGCGCCGCGCACAGCCTCCCAGAGCTCGATTTTTGCTGGCAAAGGGCTGCAGGAGGCCATCGCGGGCTGAAAACGGGAGCCTCAATTAGTGAGTTTGAGCTGGCCACACCTCCACAGGCCACGCCCTCCCCCACCAGGTGAAAGACACCCATCCATGTATTTCATACTATGTTTCTACTTATACCTATTATCTTGGAAGCAATTGACAAAAAAAATTAAAAAAAACCCAATGTGCCCTCAATGAAATCGAGCTTGACACCCCTGGTGTAGAGGCTCGGAATGTCAGACCAGACAATCCAATGGATGGGAACCCAGATCATCTCAACAGGTGCTGTTTGGAGACTATAGAAAGAGTTGCTGGGGAGATGCCAGGAACCTGATTGGACAATGTGACTTTTGACAAAGAGGGAGGGGAACATCCAATTCTTTCAATTATACGAAAACCGCGGGACATATTTAGAGTTGGGGAAGAACCACAGAGTCAGGTGGAGTATTCCAGACACTGACCACTCTGTTGCTGAAGTCGTATTTCCCTGCAATCAAATTTGGTGCGATTAACCTTGAGTTTGTATCTATTGTTTGCTCTTGTATTGTTAAGGTTGAAACTGAAGTATTCATTGACCAGGTAGGACATTGGAATGTATGATTTTATATACTATAGTTAGATCGGACTGAAGGTGGTGTAGTTCTAGATTTTCTAGGTCTAGAATTTTGAGTCTGGTGGCATAAGGTACCACCTGTAACGATAGAGAAGTGGATAACTCTTGTGAAATATTTCTGGATTTTCTTAACTGTGTTAATATCAGATACATAATGTGAGTTCCAGACTGATGAGCTGTATTTGAGTATTGTCTAGCAAATGTTTTGTATGCTCTAGTAGTTAGTAGTGTAATATTACCAGAGAAAAAGCTGTAAGATTAGGTTAAAAACTCTTAATGTCTTTTTGGCTATGTAGTTACAGTGGGCTTTAGCACTTCGGTCTTAGAGATGAGTACTCCAAGATCCTTGACAGAGTTTGGAGCATCAACAAGTCTTGAGTATTCAGCCTGTATTTTATTTTCTGATTTTTTTCTGCCAATATGTAGGATAGAGCATTTATTTATTGAGATTTGAAATTGCCATTTGTTTGACCATCCTGATACGTAGTCAGGTCTTTTTGAAGGGTAGCAGTATTGTCTGTGTGTTGAATAGCTTTACATCATCAGCAAAGAGAACGCAGTTGCTCTTGATATGATCACAGGAGGTCATTTATGTAGAGTATGAAGAGAGTTGGTCCTAGAATACTGCCTTGGGGGACACCACTGTTGACAGGTACAGAATTTGATAGGATGCTCTCAATTTTGACTTTTGTTGTCTGTTTGACAGGAATGCTTCTATCCAGTTATGCAGTTGTCCAGAGATACCATAAGATTTTAGTTTTAGGAGTAGTTTTCAGAAATGGGTTTTCACATTAATACATTGTGCAAAATAAAGTGTCCACAGGACTGCAAATACAGGTAGTTCTCAACTTACAACCACTTGTTTAGTGACTGTTCAAAGTGACAATGGCACTGAAAAATGTGATATTCATGATCAGTACTTGCACTTTTGACCATCACAGTGTATTCATAGCAGTATTTCAGTATTTAAGGAAGTGCCACAAAAAAAGGGGGGGGGTCACATTATTTTTCAAAGTACCAGAGGGCAAGACAAGAAAGAATGGATGGAAACTAATCAAGGAGAGAAACAATCTGGAATTAAGGAGAAACTTCCTAACAATGAGGACAATTAAGCAATGGAACGGCTTGCCACCAGAAATCAAACAAAGAGGATTAGGGGACTGGAAGCTAAAACATACAAAGAACGGTTGCTGAAATTGGGTATGTCTAGTTTGAGGAAAAGACGGATTGAGGGGTGACATGATAGCAATCTTCCAATATCTCTGGGGCTGCCCCAAAGAAGAAGGAGTCAAGCTATTCTCCAAAGCACCAGAAGGCAGGAAAAGAAGCAACGGATGGAAACTAATCAAGGAGAGCAACCTGAAAGTAAGGAGACAGTCAGAACAATTAATCAGTGGGACGACTTGCCCCCAAAATTTGTAAATGCTCCAACACTGGAGGTTTTTAAGAAGAGACTGGACATTCACTTGTCCGAAATGGTATAGGGTATCTTGATTGAGCAGGAGGTTAGACTAGAAGACCTCCAAGGTCCCTTCCAGCTCTGTTCTGATTGACTGAAAGAGAGGTGCAATTTAGAACTGAGGAGAAATTTCCCGACAGTGAAACAATAAACCAATGAAACACCATGCCTCCAGAATTTGTGGGTGCTTCAAAACTGGAAGTCACTTGACTGTAATGTTATAGGGCAGGGATATCAAATTGTCATCATGAGACATATTGTAATTCGCCCCCCTTCACTAAACCAGGGATGGGAGTGGCCAGCGCGTGACGCATCTGGCCTGCGGGCTGTAAGTTTGACACCCCTGGTATAAGGTTTGCTGCTTGAGCAGGGAGCTGGACTAGAAGAGGTCCCTTCCAGCTCTATTCTGATTGAAATTATTGGTCAAATCATGGGATCAAAATCCAGGCACTTGGCAACTGGAAGGTATTTACGACAGTTGCAATGTCCCAGGGTCACAAGATCGTCATTTCTGACCTCCCCAGTCAGGTTCTGACAAGCAAAGTCAATGAGGGAATTCTCTTAACAACCACATAATTCATTTAACAATTGTGTCAGTGTATAGACATGGGAACAGGTCAGCCAATGGGGACCATTTGAATAGACATGGCAACAGGTCAGCCAATGGGGACTGTGTAGATAGACATGGTAACAAGTCAGCCAATGGGGACTGTGTGGATAGACATGGCAACAGGTCAGCCAATGGGGACTGTGTGGATAGACATGGCAACAGGTCAGCCAATGGGGACTGTGTAGATAGACATGGTAACAAGTCAGCCAATGGGGATTGTGTGGATAGACATGGCAACAGGTCAGCCAATGGGGACTGTGTGGATAGACATGGCAACAGGTCAGCCAATGGGACTGTGTGGATAGACATGGCAACAAGTCAGCCAATGGGGACTATGGATAGACATGGCAACAGGTCAGCCAATGGGGGCTGTGTGAATAGACATGGCAACAGGTCAGCCAATGGGGACTGTGTGGATAGACATGGCAACAGGTCAGCCAATGGGGACTGTTTGGATAGAAATGGCAACAGGTCAGCCAATTGGGACTGTTTGGAAACTGAAACATACTATTTGTTTGTATGGGGCCATAAGAGACAGTTTGGAGTCTAGGCGTGGCTTTGACTTGCCAGACTGTATAAGAGTTGGTTTGATCTCTGTAACTCTTGCACTCTGTAATGACTTGCTTCTGTAAATGTTGCTTCCGTGTCCCTGATTTTGTATGCTGAATTCTGCTGTATGGTACTGTATATAAAGAAGTTTCTTATGTAAATGAATCCAGCAGAAACATTTACTTGCATGCTGGATGAATGTGCTGCAAACACTGACAAACTGCAGTGATTCGCTTAACAGCTGTAGTAAAAAAAGTTGTAAAATGGGGCAAAACTCATGTAACAACTGCCTTACTTAGCAACCGAAATTTTGGGCTCAATTGTGGTCATCAAGTTGAAGACGACCTGTAATAAGACAGCATCTAATCAGGGGTGTCAAACTTGCATCGTCACAGTGCCATCACATGATGTAATGTAATTTTTCCCCCTTTGCTAAACCAGGCATGGGTGTGGCCAGTGCGTGACACATCTGACCCGTGGGCCTTGAATTTGACACCACTGACCTAGATGCTTTAAATGAAGGAGAGCTCAGGTTAATTCTGTCAACTCATAAAATATTTCTATGGTCTTTTTAGAGTGGCCAAAAGAAAGGGAGGAGGGGGAAAGGGGTTTGAAAGAGCAATGCAGCAGATTGGAAATTGAAAGTACATTCCATAAATAGTTTTCAAAGATAGTAACTAGATGACTGAAGTTTCTGCCAGCAGAGACTTGGAGAAACATGATTGATGACTCTTGTCTATGGATGGGTCTCATTGGAGAATATGAATTATGATACACCCGGGGGTGGGGGGGAAACCAGGGTCAAGGGTGACAATGAATGATGTGCCTCAGAGTCTGCTACACCCAGGCAGTGCCAGACATGTTAACTCCCAATAAATCCTTTTGAAGTTTTGGATGCTTGACTCGAGACTCATAATTTAATTGGGGTAACTGCTAGAATCCTGACAAATCCACTTAACAATCATATTACTAACTTACCGTATTGTTTAGAGTATAAGATGCTCCAAAGTATAAGATGTACCTAGCTTTTGGGGAAGAAAACAAGAAAAAAAAATCTGCCTCTGCCTCCCAGCAATTTTCCTCCTTGTAACAAACAGCCAGTTTCAGTTTCAGCATAGCCCGATAAGCACAAGCAACTTATTGTCAGTTGGATCAGCTTCCCGACAATCAGTTGTTTCTGGTTGCAGGGATTGCCATCACCTATTGCCACCTCTACATGCGCCATTTTTGGCCTCTGCATCCAGTTTTCAGCCTCTGTGTGCCCCATTTCCGGCCCATTCCAGGTGGCAGGTATTGGAACGGGCAGAAAATGGGGCGCACGGAGGCAACAATAAGCAATGGCAATCCCTGAAGCCTGAAACAGCTGATCACCAGGAGGCCAATCCAACCAACAATCAGCTGCTTGTGCTGATCAGGATGTGCTGAAGCTGAAACTGAAACAGGTTGTTTGCTGAAAGGAGGCAAATTGCTGGAAGGCAGAGGCCAAAGGGTGGGGGTGGGCAGGGTTCAGCAACATTTGCTATATAAGATGCATAGACATTTCCAACCACTTTTGGGGGTGGAAAAAGTGCATCTTATACTCCAAAAAATACAGTAACAACAGCCATTTCTTAAAACATTTGTGGCAAAAAAGGACGTATAATCTCCCATGACTCACTTAGAAATTTCAGTCCCAATTGTAGTTGTATATTGAGGACTACCTGTATAGATTAATTTCTCCTGTACAGGTAATCCTCAATTTATGAGCACTTTTGAGCCAAAATTGATGTTACTGCTAGGTGAAACATTTGCTAAGTGATCTTTGCCCCATTTTTGACCTTTCTTGCCACAGTGGTTAAGTGAATCATTGCAGTTGTCAATTTAAAAACATGGTTCTTAAGGGAATCTTGGTTTCCCCCACTGACTTAGCTTGTCGGAAGGTTGCAAAAGGTGATCATGTGACCTTTGGAGGCTGCAACCTTCATAAATATGAACCAATTGCCCAGGGTCTGAATTTTGATCATAGGGATGCTGCAATGGTAGTAAATGTGAAAAACAGTCATAAATCACTTTTTTCAATGATGTTCTAACTTCAAACGGTCATTAAATGAACTGTTGTAAGTCAAGGACTGTCTGCATTCAGTCTTCTGAGGATTAAATTCTTCTAAGGAACCTACATAACAGATCTTTGCTACCGTCTTCAAGTTATCCCTACAATGGCATTTTTTAAATTGCCAGGATTTCAACTCAACACTGCAAGCATACAGCTTGACCTGATTAGCATCTCTGCAGTACCATCAAAGCTTTGACTAATCCTTTGTGGAGAACTCCAGCTAAGGACCTTAATAGCAAGGCAACTACAGAGACACCTGGCTGATTGGATAAAGGGGGACTGCAATGAATAGAAAACTTGGTCTTTAAAGCAGGGGATGTTTTCATTACTTTACAAGATTAATGCAGTTCAGCTCAGCTTTTTAACAAAGTTGAAAACTCAAAGCACTAGAGAGAGCAAAGAGATTTAAGCCTGGTTGGCTAGAGAAACATCACCCACTGTACAAAATAATCCTCAACGTTTATTTTGGCTCCAGGAACAGCCCTTGAGTTCCAAAGGATCTGTCAAATTTATTTCCCTCCGCTTTGAAAAAGAAAAAAAGAAAAACCTGGCAAAATACCACAGCGAATGTAAATGACCTTCTTTCCTTGCCGAATTCAGCTTCTGGGTGGAAAGAATTTCGCTGGGTGGAAAGAATATTTTTACAGATTGTCAGGGGTGTCTGCACGTGTTATTTGTACCATGCTGCAAATTTTAAAAAGTCAGGATTTAGTTGTGATTTCCCACCCCTCTCATTTCAGAACAGAAATAGACTTCAAAATGATGCTGAATGGGAAAAGCAAGGGAGAGGCCGATTTGAGAACATCCCAGTTAAAAGTCAACACACATATATATACTGTAAATGAAAAAAAAAACAGGCTTCCTTACAAATGGCAATTTATACAGGGCTTAAATTCAGCCCATTTCCAAGACTGGTGACTGTGCAAATGAGATTTGCAGGTATAGAAGAAGAAAAAAAACTCAACATCGGTCCTCTGGACTGACAAGGGAGTACAGGTAGTCCTTACGACCACAATTAAGCCCAAAATTTATGTTGCTAAGTGAGACAGTGGTTAAGTGAGTTTTACCCCATTTTGCGACCTTTTCTGCCATAGTCGTTAGGGGAATCACTGAAACTGCTAAATTAGTAACACGGTTAAGTGAATCTGGCTTCCCCGTTGACTTTGCTTGTCAGAAGGTTGCAAAAGGGGATCACGTGATCATCAGGAATCCAAGTTGAGGCATGATTGACAGATGACTGCCTTGGCTTTAACGAACAAATTAATGAATGAACGAATGAATTCTTTATTGGCCAAGTATGATTAGACACATAAGGAATGGTGCATAGCGAAGATAACCAAAAACATAACCAAACACATCCAGAAAATGGGAGTCCATACAGGTAGTCCTCAACTTACAACCAACCGTTCAAAGTGATTTATGACCGGTCCTCACTGTTATGACCATTGCAGCATCCTCATGGTTATTCGATAAAAATTTGGCATCCGTCATGTATTTATAACAAACTCCCTAGCCAGCATTCGTCAAGCAAAGTTGAAGTAAGCCACATTTGCTTAATGTCATTCAATTAACTGCTGTGATTCGCTTAACAAGCATGACAAAGAAAGGTTGTAAAATCAGGTGAGACTCATTTAACAACTGCCTTGTTTAGCAATGGGACTTTTGATCCCAACTGTGGTTGTAAGTTGAGAATTACACAGCCATGATAGCACAGTGGGGAGAACGTGGTATTGCAGGGCTAATACCCTGCTCACTCCAGGAGTTCAATTCTGACCGGCTCACGGTTGACTCAGCATTCCATCCATCCGAGATTGGTAAAATGAGGACCCACATTGTTGGGGGAAAGATGCTGCCTGTATAAGCTGCTTACAGACGGCTGTAAAGCACTGTGAAGTGGTAAATAAGTCTAAGTGCAATTAATCTTCCAAAGCACCTGAAGGCAGGACAACGAACAATGGATGGAAACTAATCAAGGACAGAAGCAACCTGGAATTAAGGAGAAACTTCTTAACAGTGAGGGCAATCTTCTCTGCATCATTGGTCCAACCAGTGAAATGTTCTTCCTGCTGGGAAGTTCTTCCTTATGTCCAATGCTAATCCTCTTTCCTGTGACTTCACACCGATTTCCTGCACTCTGGAATGACACCAACCAGGTGTTGACCTTCCAAACAGATGTTGATCTTTCCCAGAGATACCTTCCTCTACCTTCTCTATGGACCACTTAAATTTTCCAAAGAAGGTGTGGGTGGAGGATATATAATCTCAGAGTATCAATTCAACTTCTCTCAGAGTGTCAATTTCAAGCTTCTCTTGGGAGAACAGAAAATGCTTTAGAAAATGCAGAAAAAACTTGAAGCCATTTGTGGAGTTTCTGGGAATTAAATATAACAATGGACTCTTAACAAGGGTTTTGAAGTTTAATTAATTTAAGAGGGGGTGTTAGCAGTTCCTTACTGTAAACAAGTATTGGGTCGACTTCAGAGACAAGACAATAAATTTGATATATGTGGAGCAATTTTTAAAAGAATGTGATATAAAATACTACTGAGAGTATTGATTTGTGACAACTGAGCCCAACATTTCTGATGCTAAGTGAGACATTTGAGAAGTTCAGTTTTGCCCCGTTATACGACCTCTCTTGCCACATTTGTCAAGGGAATTATTGCAGTTGTTTTGTTAGTAACCTGGTTGTTAAGTGAATCTGGCTTCCTGGTTGACTTTGCTTGTCAGAAGGTTGCAAAAGCGGATCATACAACCCCAGGACACTGCAACCGTCATAAATATGAGTCAGTTGCCAAGCGCCTGAGTTTTGATCACATGGCCATGGGGATGCTGCAAAGGTCGTAACTATGAAAAATGGTCATAAGTCAATTTTTTTGGTGCTGTTGTAACTTTGAATGGTCACTAAACTGTTGCAAGTTGAGGACTACCTGTAGGGGAGGGAGGAGGATACTTAATCCGAGAGTCTCAACTTCGCTGTTTTACTGAGCTTCCCTTGAGAGAACAAAAATTACTTCAGAAAATGCCAGGCCTTCAAACTGTTGGTAGAGTTTCTGTGAGGTAAATATAGTAACAGAGGGCTTCAAAGTTTAATTTCTTTTGGGGGGGGGGCGGTTTAACAGTTAACAGCTTTCTTACAGCAACAGGTATTGGGTTGACTTGATTTACAATAGATTTGTACATAGGTAGACCTCGACTTAAACAGTTCGTTTAGTGACCATTCAAAGTTACAACGACGCTGAAAAAAGGGACTCATGACTGTTTTCCACACTTTTGATCATTTCAGCATCCTTGTGGTCGCATGATCAAAATTCAGATGCTTGGCAATTGGCTCATATTTATGACGGTTTGAAGTGTCCCGAGGTCACGGGATTGCCTTTTGCGACCTTCTGACACTGAAATTCAACTAACTTGACAACTGTAGATCCTCAAAAGCATCTTCCAAAATAAAAAAAATGAAAGAGAACAAAATATTTATTATTACACATATTGACTGTGGCCAGGATTGCCTTTGCCCAATGTTGGAAACAGTGATATATATATATACCTGCAGAGAAACTAGTTATACAAAAACTTATGATTTGTGCTGAAATGGATAAATTAACGCTGAGTTTAAAAGCTAAAGAAGCTTCAATATTTTATAAGGTGTGGGAACAATGGTATTGCTGGATAGATCAGAGATAGATTCGGGATAGGTAATTATTAAATATAGAATATAGATAGAATAGTGTAATTATGCACAAATTAATACCTGTATTGCACAAATTATTGTCTTATGATAAACACCACAAATAGCTGTTATTGAGTAATATATTTTTTATGTTTTTAATGTAATAAAAATTCAATAAAGTTTATTTTAAAAAACAACGAATGATTCACTTGACAATTTTGGCAAGCAAGGTCATAAAATGGGGCAAACAGAAATTCTGGGCTCAGTTGTGGTCGTAAGCTGAGGACTACCTGTATCATGTGACATCAAGAAGGGTCAGTGATCCGACTTCTGGTTTGCAAGGCTCAGCGGCGGCAGGAATCCGCGATCGTGCGCGGTTTCTCCTGTGCTCGCTGCTGGAGTGCCCCGAGCCAACCGGCTTCGGGGCTATAGCTACCCCGTAGAGGTAGCTGAAGACAGGCAGGGGAAGCCTAGCAGGGGTCAGGGGAGTCGCACACGCCCCGTCCTAGGTGGCTTAACTCCTTTTTCCGAAAAAGTAAGGATAGAGCAGGAGCCAGTCAGAATATGGCGCGCGCAACAAAGAAGTCTTTCAATCCGGAAAAGAATGTGCAGAGGAAGCTGAGAGTGAAGTTTTGGCTGACCGGGAGAAGCAAATTTCAAGACATCCTGGAATTTAAATTTTGGAAAAAAAGATTAACACATTGCTTGCCTCTCAGAAGATCTGGAGCAAGGGCGAATGAAAGGAAAAGGGAAAGTTGCTGTTTTCTCAGTCTCCTTGCCTTAAGCGGTGGACAGCGATGGATGGAATGAGGGAAGAGAAGATAAATACCGCTTTGGCAATCAAAGCAGAGTAATTACAAATTGGAAAATTAAATGCCAAGGGGGACAACTACACCAGATTTCTGAACAACTGAGGACCAAAAAAAAAACTTTTTTTTTATGCTGTAAAATGGGAAGGGAGAGGATAATGAAATTAAGACGAATTAAGATTTGGCTGGAGGAGATAAGCTTGCTTTGGAAATTTTAAAAAGACTAGAACAAAATCAATAACAAGAAACTTCTAAAAAGATATATTTTTAGAGCTGGAACTTTTGTAGGTTGGGTGGTAGGGTTTTGGTCCCAGTAGGCGTGGGTAAGAAAGGATATCGGCAGATAAACAAATATCCTGGCTACTTGACAGGGACCGCGAAGCGTGAAACGGTCTCGTTCTAATGGCCCCCAGTGAGGCCAGTGGGCAAAATTGGCGGCTGGCCAGCCTGAATGCGCCTTAGAAACTGGAGTTGGGAGATGCAAAGCCCTGATGCAGAAAATGGGGATACGAGAGGCATTGTATGGGATCCGACAGAGATGGCGACGTGCGGGGAGGGCATTGCCGGCCAAGACAGGGAAAGCGACCTATGTAAACTTGCACACCATGCTACCGTGGCTAGTACAACCCTGTAGCAATCAGCAATGAATCTCGCACAAATTAAACACCCCAATGTGCAGAGCCGTGTGTAAATCTGACAGTAGGCATTGGGAGAAAGATGTACGGTCGATCACGGAGAGAAGAGAGAACTTAGGAACTTAGTGAATCGGGGAATTAGCACGCAGGAAGAGAAAGTAGAAAAAAGAAAGAAAGTGTAATACAAGCTTCGAAATAGAACTGTGTGTTATTTGAATTGCTTGAGTGACTTTTGGGGACTCTTTGGAAATTCTTATTTTGAATTGATTAAAAGCATTTATGGTATAGTTTAAAAATTTTTTTAAGCAATGGGGCGATACTTTGTGGATGGAAGACTGAATATATATGGAAATTTATAAAATATATACGACCAGAGAGTAACAACGAAGAAGAAAGGCTCTCTTTTTGGGCTCCGTGTTTTCATTTTGTAGAGATGGCGATGTGTCTAGCGTAGTAGGAGGAAACTACAGAAAAAAGAAGATTGGGATGAAGAAGAAAGTGCCATCTCTTAAATAAGAGCAAACAACTTAAGAGCCACCAAAGGGAACCGGGGTAAAGAGAATGGAAGAATTTAAGGACTTAAAAAAAAACACAACAAAAAAGGGAATAATGGTGAAAAGTGACACAAAGTTAATAAAAAGAACCACGAAAAGAGGAATCGGAAGAGGGTAGAGTTAAGAGACAAGGTGGGTAGATAAAGGTGGGGAAAGAGTGGAGAAGTCAAGGGAGGAAAAAGGGGAAGCTAGCAAGTTTGATAACAAGATATAAGAAACAGGATTTAATTTTGAAAATAATGGGTAAAATATAACTGAAAAAGAGATTCTGGCCACACAATAGGTAGCATAAGACTGTGTTGTTCGTGTAACAGTGTTCAATATCGTATTCTCGACAGCAAATATGTGAAAGAACATATGATTATTAAAATGGGATAAATATATTATGTATGATTAGCGATTTTTTTTTTGATAAAATCAATTGAAATGAAATATGAGGAGATTGAACTAATAAGGATGGGAAATTGTCATTACATAAGTATTTTAAAATATAGTGGATAAATGGGGCCGAAGTAACTGGCAAAATCTATCTAAGTGTTCCATAGAAGCAGATCTGTATTAGGAAAATGAATGTGTAAAATTAGTAAATGTAGTAAATGAATATCAATCTTTAACGATATAATTATGAACTTGTGCTATGGCATTGTTTGAGTTGGGTGTAATTAATTAATCATCATTCTTTTACTTAAAAATCGTATTTTAAATATTGAGTGTTAGTTTAGAAATGAGTACCGCGATCGAATGAAATATGTTATTAATTTTAGTGTTAGAACTCAGGGGGAAAGATATAAAGGATCATACTCCAATCAGCGCTGATTAAGCAAAGAAAAATTGTTGTGTTAAAGTGAGGAGAAGTATATAGACAGCTGAACGGAGGAGGACAGATAAGTATCAATGATGATTAAAATGAAGATGAATAAATAAAATAGAAATTGAAGAGCTGAAAAGAGAGGAGAATATGTAGAAATGTAAAATGGTAAATAAGATATGGAATGCTAATATACTCTGACTTTCAAGTGGAGAGCAGTGAAAACCATGAATATGTCTGTAAACAACAAATATGTATACCCAACAGGCATCTATTATATCTGTCTTCGCAAAAAAAGATGTTTTATGTTTCTTTAATGTTTTTGTGTTTGTTTAGTAATCATGTTTGTTTTTTAAAAATTAATAAAATTAATAAAATTATTTCAAAAAAAAAAAAGAAGGGTCAGTGATCCAACCTCTTGACACAACCTTCAGTTTCCAAAAGAGAGGTGTCAGAGGACCATCAAGATGTGGTTATGTGGTTTCTTTTGACATGCAAAGCTTCCTCTATGGGACAAGAGTAGAAGCACGTCCTAAAATTGCAGCCTCTTTGTGCCCACGTCCATGTTGTTAGGTATCTGACAGAGAGAATGCAAACCAAAAACCCTCTGAAAGCATTATTGTCTCGCCTTCAAAGCCGGAATACACTGGTGGTCTTTGAAGTGTGTGATTTGTCTGCCGTAATGCACAGGTTGCTTTTATTTTCTTGGATCAACCACTAAATCACTGTTTCGGCTTTTTCTTCTCTCCTGGTATCACAATAATGAGTTTTTAAGCCACCGTAGATGGATCGATACCAAATGGATGTCCCAAACAGTAGAAACAGAAGGATTGAGATGAAATGCTAAGGCAAGAGAGCCTCTCATTTTTCACACCCTGGCAACCTCGGGCCTCCAAACTCTGTCCCCCACCCCCTTGAACTAAAGCTCCTCAATCTACAGAGCTCACCCTCTCTGCAAGATTCATTGTGAAACAATCATCTTCTCTCATCTTTCTCCTTTCTCCTACAAATCACAGTGCCTACGATGGGATTCAAGTATTTGAGGCCTACCAGGCTGGGCCACGGTAAGGTTGATCACCTCTCAAACCCATAGCCCAGCTTTTGCAGACCTCATATATTACAATCCTTGTTTTGTCTACCTTGAAAATACCCAGGGCAACTACGAGCCGCTTTCAAAGCTAAGCAGGCAGTTGTGGTATTTTTTTTAAGTGTTACATAGCTGACTCCTTTATAATTCTCAAAACCCCTTCTATTAATATTTCTCCATGCCAGAGAAGACGCTTGACGCCTTCTAAACAGATCTGCAGATATTGCAATTAATAGTGGTGGCTGGAAGGAAGGAAAAGCATTCTCTGGTGGAGCTGATGAGTCTCCTTTGAAGTGGGGTTTAACCAAGCTGTGAACTATGCATCCTTGGTGTGATTTGGGAAGTTTATTTATTAATTTTATTTGTAGCCCGCCTTTATTAGTTTTATCAATAAGGCAGAGAACACATCCAACACATCTTCCTCCTCCTATTGTCCCTACAACAACCACCCTATGAGATGGGTTGCGCTGAGAGAGGGACTGGCCCACAATCACTCAGCTGGTTTTCATGGGGAAGGCAGGTCTAGAACTCACAGACTCCTGGTGATTGGCCCAAAGTCACCCAATTGGTTTCTTTGCTAAGGTGGGACTAGAACTCAGTCTTCTGGTGATTGGCTCAAAGTCGCCCAATTGGTTTTCATGGTTAAGCTGGAACTAGAACTCACAGTCTCCTGGTGATTGGCTCAAATCGTCCAACTGGCTTTCATTGCTAAGGCGGGACTCGAACACAGTCTTCTGGCAATTGGTCCAAAGTCATCCAACTCGCTTTCATTACTGAGGTGGGACTAGAACTCACAGTCTTCTGGTGATTGGTCCAAAGTCGCCCAATTGGCTTTCATGGCTAAGTTGGGACTGGAACTCACAGTCTTCTGGCAATTGGTCCAAAATCGCCCAATTGGCTTTCAGGGCTAAACTGGGACTAGAACTCACAGTCTCCTGGTGGTTGGTTCCAAGTCGCCCAATTGGCTTTCATGCCCAAAGTGGGACTAGAATTCACAGTCTCCCAGTTTCTAGCCTGGTGCCTTAATCGCCAGACTAAACTGGCTCTCAGATGAAAATGATTCTTTATATTAAAGACAGTTTAACTGCTGCTGCAAAGATCCCAGATTTTATCTTACCTTTACATGCATTGATTTATGATGCAGTAATAAGCTTTCAGAGTAAAAACCACAGCTAATCCTCAGACGTACAACTTGTGAAATATTGTATTTATTTCTTGTAGTTGGAGGAACAACAGGTATGGCTGCATGAGGACCATGAAAATATAAAAACATTTTTTCCTAACACTTTCAGCCCCATCTGACAATATCTGTGTGTTTTTCAAAACTCATCCCCAAATCCTGAGGTCTGCAAATTTAATTGGGCCTATGAAATTTGAACACCTGTGCTGTTCACAAGGACTTATGTGCAACTTACTACTGTATATACCCTGCTTTGCAACCTCCCAATGTGTATATTCCACTCATATGAGCGTTCCCACTTCCAGTCTTTACTACTGCACATGTACACAGTAGCATCTGCAAGTAATGTTGGCATATTAATCAATAACAGTTTCTACAGTGACAGAAAAAAATAACTATTTTATCAGAAATAAATAAGGCCATATCTAGATCTGAATTCACTTAATGGGAGATGCTGAGATATTTAATCATTCATACCAGAAAAATCAATACTTGCATATATACACATTCCCCTCTTCCCCAGTGAAATAGCTTTCAAAATTACACAAATCAACCTTTCAACTTTTTCTCACACCTTTCTTTTGAACATGGTCCATTCTGTCAAGTTTTTTTCCCCCTACAGGACCATGAGAGTTAACAAATTGCTTTAGACCAAGGGTCTCCAACTCTGGCAACTTTAAGACTTGTGGACTTCAACTCCCAGAATTCCCCAGCCAGCATGGTGGGATGCACTGAGAATAACTGACTGATCCAAAGTCACCCAGCTGGCTTTCTTTACTAAGGTAGAATTTGAACTCATGGTCTCCTGTTGTCTAGCCTGTTGCTGGCTGGGGAATTCCGGGAGTTGAAATCCGCCAGGCTTAAAGTTGCCAAGGTTGGAGACCCTTGCTTTGGAGAATAGCTTGACTCCCTCTTCTTTATGGCAGTCCCTGATTGAACATCAGTGATTCACTTAACAAACAGTGCCAAGAAAAGTCGTAACATGGGGCAAAACCCAACAAATTTCCCGCTCAACATCATAAATTTTGGGCTCAATTGTGGTTGCAAGTTGAGGACTCCCTGTACTCTCTCTATTTATAGATTGATTGTTTGATTTGATTGTCCCCCATTTCCCTTTGAAGCAACCCTGGGTGGCTTACAAAATTAAAAGTCAATAAAAACATGAACAATAAATATACCTTTTAGCAATAAGAAGTTACAATTTAAAAGATGGGGAGGAAGGGAACAAGATGAGCAGGGTTGAGTGGAAGATGAAGCTTTCTCTTAATCCGTCAACCCCTTCCAGCTTGATATACCCCAGTTGGGTTATGGAAGGTCAGAAGAATGTCTTGGTATTCGGGGGGAGGGGGGAGGCAGAGAGAAACAGGTTTCTCCAAATTTGGCTCTCGAACAAAAATTGCACCTGTCCCTTCCTGCTACATCCAACCATCAAGAGAAGGGGAAAAAAAAGAATTTTCTTAACAGGAATAGAATGGGAGGACTGGAGGGGTGGGAACAGCTGTGCTCTCTTGTCTGTCTTTAGTGGGATGTTCCCCAAAATGGGAGAATTAGTCAGAATTGGGGGGGGGGGGGGAGACTGTTGCAGGCAAGTGGCTC
>BHFT01001573.1:0-12741 GCA_004320025.1 Laticauda laticaudata
AGGACCATACCAAGAGGGGAGGGGTGTTCCATATTAACATACTCCAAATAGCCTATTCCTATTGGTTGAGAAATACTAGAAGCGGATTGGTTCACTACTTGATGATGATTGGCCAATAACAGCTAACCTGTGATTGGCCAGCTCAGTGGCAGGAAAAACAAGTACCCGTCATTGGCCACTAGCCGTGAGCAGCCTCTCTATAAAAAGAGCTGCCGCGGCTCTTGATTCAGACAGACTTTCTGCACTAAATAAAAGAGCTGAAGTTACGCTGGTCTCCGGTCTCATTCTTCGCGAACTCTACAAGATATGTGTTACATTAATGAGAATAACTAAAAACAGCAAAATGTCTATAGGCAAGAAGTGATATCTTACAAGGCAATTATATTAATTTAAAAGAGATGGAATCCAATGTGTTTTCTGCTCAAACTTCAAGTTCCATTCATCAGAAGACGAGAGACAATTGCTGCAAGGTTGATAGTGGAGTTAATTATCTCTTGCAACCTATAAATCATAAACTGTATCTAAAAATCCATATCAAACCCATGATTAAGGATAATAATACATATTTACACAATTTTTCAAAATGGCCAATTAGGTGTCAAAATACTTGAACAAACAAATCTGATTAATAAACATATTTTACAAATCAAAAACTAAGAGGTTAACAAACGTAACCATGCTCCCTTAATGTGGAGTTTGCAAAACAGCACCTGAAGGACTCTCAGAGCACAAGGAACAAACTCTAAGCAGGCTTTCATGTGTTTTGCACTAAGGAGAGAACTACAGAGGCTTCCATCTAGCTTCTCTGCCAAAAAGCCCAGATTGATAGAGAGCTGCAGTGATGGTTGTCCTTCTGGAACTCTGTCCCATTTCTACACAGGATCTCTGAAATCCAGTCAGAATGACAATCAGTTCTTGGTCACCCCTCTTACTAAGGCCCTTCTTCTCCCTCGATTGTTCAGTTTGACTGGCTGACCAGCTTTAAAAGAGTCCTGGATGTCCCAAGCTTTTTCCATTTGAGAATTATGGAGGCCATGGTACTCTTAGGACTCTAGTGCAGCAGAAATTTTACTGTAGCCTGTCCCAGATCTGTGCCTTGCAATAACCTTGTCTTTGAGTTCTACAGGCAGTTCCTTTGACCTCATGGTTTTTGCTCTGCTACAGTTTTGCATTGTCAGCTGTGACATCTTCTATAGAGAGACATGTTCCTTTCCAAATCATGTCCAATCAATTTAATTTACCACAGGTTGACTCCATTCAAGGTGAAGGAACACGTCAGCAACAATGAAAAGAAATGGAAGAAAGGAGAGCTAAATTTCATGTGCTGTTGCAAAGGATCTAAATACTTATGCCAATGTGATATTTCAGTGGTTTTTTTTTAATAAATTTATAGGAATTTCTAAAATTCTGCTTTTACTCTGTCATTATGGAGTACTGAATGTAGATTAATGAGGGGGGAGAAATGAATTTCAACAACTGTAGAATTAGGCTGCAGTACAACAAAATTGACAAAAGTGAAGGGAGTCTGCATACTTTCTGAATGCACTGTAAATCCCACTCTGTAGTTCTTGTCATTTCCTGCCCTTTCTAGCCTCCAAATTTGAAGGAACTAAAAAGCTAAAATGATTTATCTACCCTTCAACTAATGGAAATCAGAATGTCTTAATAACTTTCTGCAAATCAACTAAATACATTTTTACTAGCTGAACTAAATTTCTCTTCTGGTTATATATGTACCTTAGTTAAACTGACTAAATTCTCCATATCACCCTGGACCGAAACTGCATTTCAAAATGGTGATTTGAGGCAATATATATTTTTTTAATATTCAAGGCTTAATGTAGCTATTTTACTATTTTCCATACAACTTCCTCAAAACATACAGGGCCCACATAATTGAGCCCTGATGTTTACCTCTGCAAGAAACAGAAATGGCAGCAGATTGCTATCCACATCTCCTGTGGCCCTTGAAAGCAAGGAAGTAGTAAAGTATTCACCCTGATGGGAATATGTTGCCTATCCTGGTTGGAGGACAGGCAATACTTAATTTTAAACTTAATTTTAAAGAAAGAGGTGCCACATTGCATTGTTAGTTGGTCAAAGGGCGTTTTCAATGAGAAAGGCTCAGTGGTTTAACTAAAGGCAAAGTGCCTTTTCCAATACTTTTTGCCTGAATAGCACTTAGCCATAATGCACAAGCTAGCTTCCTGATGCTCTGTCAGCTACAGCTCTTCAATTCAGAAGGTTTTTCCCTCTCCCAGTGGCTTCACACCCTTCACAGGAACCATCTATTTATACAACCTTTGGCAGGGAAACGCCTGTCTCAGCATACTTGACCCAAATTGATCACTCCGTTATTGACACTGCTCTGGCACTTCCTGTATGCCTGGGCAAAGGAGAGTCTTAATCTCCATATGTCAAAATATAGAAATCGGCACAAAGAAACAGAGTGCCTTTATGCCCATTTTCTTTTCTCCTTTTTTCCTAAGTTATCTCCTTTTTTCCCCATGTTTGTGTGCGAGAGACAACAGATGTATGTTATTTGAATTATCACTTCTATTTGTCAGCTTGCTTGTTTGCTTATTATAGTTGTGTGCTGCTGGTTCAGCTCACAACAGGTTACAAGATAAAACACAGTATAAACCTCCACTGAAAGACAATTCAAAGCAAGAACAAAAGCAACAAAGCCCTCATGATGGAATCAGAATAATAAGAAGTAAAATTGTTCTCTACAGTCTCCATAACAGAAAACTCAGGAAGTTAAAACTAAAAGCAATGATAACAATGGGGAGAAAAGAAAAAAATAAAGATTGCAAAGGATCACATCCCAAACATCCTCTAGAAAAGTTCAGCCTTTGTTCACTTCTGAGATCATAACCAAAAGAGGTCAGTGATACCTAAAATAGGAAGTAGTTCCCAAGGATAGCTGCCCTCCCTGAAAATAATGCTTTCTAGTCTCAGAGTCATTCATCTAACAAAGATGATTTTCGGTGGAGTAGACGTTTATTGTGTCTTGTATTTGAGGTTTTACTTCTGTAAGCCATCCACAGTTACCATGAATGAGTCAGGTGGCCACATGAATTTTCTTAATAAATAAAAAATAAATCTTCTTTTAGCATTCTGTGTAAAAACTATGGTGTAAAGTTGTGGTGTGATCAACTGAAGCTTTGCAGGTGAAGAGACTGGAGTATGGAAACCAGATCAGAATTGATTCTCAGAGAGAATGACTAAATTTCAATGCACAACACTAAATTTTCTTATGTACCCATAAGAAAAAGGCAGAGCCTTGCTTGCAACAATGTAGGTGCCATTTTCATTTTTTAATCCTAACCCGAGGAACCTGATGTATTGTTCCCAGATTAGTTAGCAATGATCCTTTTCAATTCATATGTGGCTTCAGTTTATTCCATCTGGGAGAAGTTTGGATAAAGGTTTGCCATTGTGCTGCATTCATTTTAGCTGTACAAGCACAGCTTCAGGGGGGGAAATGAGCAGACCAAATTTACCATGTCTTATCTTCCATATGCTAGAATAATGGCATGCTGCATTTCAGGAGATGGTTATTAGTTGTGAAGTGAGATTTATGATTTTGCTGTCCCTGAGGACAGCTAGAAACCATCACAATTAAAATGTAAACTAGCCTGCTGAGAATGCCCTGGCTGGAGCTGTGGGCAAGATTGTTTGTGAAACTGGTCAGGAACAATTCATCTGTGTGAAAATATTAGTCCTGCAACTTCCACCAACATGGGCGGGCCTGTGCAGGGATTGTATGCCATGCCTTCTGCAAACTGCTGAGATGAAAGATGCCTTAAGGGAAGTTTTGATTCAAATACTATCCCAAAGATTTAAATCTTACATTTATACAGGCATAAGTTCATTCCACCACCCATGTGGCTTTATGCCAAACCTCTAGTGGCAGTTTTCTTCCCCTATATCTGTTCTCTTAGATTTGGCATCTGCAGCCAATTCCAGCTTCCCTGGGGGTCCGATTCAACTTCATTAGAGCCATTGGTCTTCCTAGGCTTCGTCCATAATACACTTAATTTAATTACTTGATTAACCAATTTTCTGGTTTTGCACTATATAGTGAACCATAAACTAATCAGGCTGGGTTGGTACAGAATCCTATTGTTCCCCCCTCCACCACTAAAATCCCTAATCAAGCTTAGCATCTTGTGAAAATGTAGCCACTAGATTTTTAATGGAGCTAGTATTTTGTGGAACAGCATATAAATCTACTGGAGGAAAGGACATGAAGAATATGCTATACCTATCAATAAAAAGAAATTATCGTACATAATTCTGATTCAAAAAGTTTTAAATTCAAAAAACTATTTCTCCATCTTCAGAACAGCCTTAGCTGCCATAGTCAGGAGTTTGTGGAAGGATATAAATATAGTCAATTAATCAGTTGGTTTTGTTGTTGTTGTTGCCTTCAGGAAAGCCAGTGTGACCTCAGGCAATTGCCTGGATTAATCCCTGCAGTTTTCTTGGCAAGATTTCAGAAGTGGTTTGCCATCCTTCCAAGTTCTGAGAGAGAGTGGGATTGGCCCAAGGTCACCAAGAAAGAAAGAAAGAAAGAAAGAAAGAAAGAAAGAAAGAAAGAAAGAAAGAAAGAAAGAAAGAAAGAAAGAAAGAAAGGAAGGAAGGAAGGAAGGAAGGAAGGAAGGAAGGAAGGAAGGAAGGAAGGAAGGAAGGAAGGGGAAGGGAACCCCAAATTGCTTTTCTCATTACATGGGTGGGCTAAGGTCATCAAACAGAAATTCTTAACCTTACCCACTTTGTATTTCTGCTTCACCCAAGGTAGCCTTCCCCTCAATAAACAAACAAATAAACAAGCTTCCTCTGGTTTTTAAGTTTTCCTGCAAAGCTGGAGGCCAAGCCCTTTGCTGAGAAGTTAAAGGCTTGTAAGTTCTATCTTGTACAATCTTGTACTATCTTGTACAAGCTTCATAAAGGGATCTTTTGCACTCTCATTTAAAGGCTGGTCCCCGGTGAGGATGAGTAAAGTAGCCACTAAAATCATTTCATTGTTGTGTATGGAGATACAGAGAATTTTCAATATAATCTCAATATGATTTATAAGATTAGATAAACAAGAGGTAGTAAAGAATCAGTGATGCCAAGTTAATGTAAACAGATCGTTTTTATATTTATTTTTTCATTTATCAAAGAACTATCTAAGAGAAATAATAATCTACAAAGTAATGCATCCTAGAAAAATAATGACTGATGCTATCATGGTTACATTCTACTAAGAGGACTCCTTGTTGCTCTCTCAGCTTTGTTGTTTGCTTGCAGATGTTTTATAACTCAGCTAGGTAACATCATCTTCAATCAGCACCCAGGTAAAAACATCAGACATACAAATAGAAGAGTATATATTTAGCTCAGTCCTTGGTGCTTTCTGATTGTTTGCAGACATTTCATTACATGAATAGGTAATATATTCAGTGCTAGCGAGTGTGAGTTTATTCCGTGTTTATCTACAGTTGCTTGCACTGCCAATGTTGGTGGGGATGTGGTTTTTCTTCTTGATTAGAGTGCTGTTTTCTGCCTGTTTGTTTGACTAGTGCTAATCCTTGTTTATCTGGGTGTTGGCTGCTGGAGAAGACATGTTCTTGTCTTTTTTCCCCCTCAAACTTTTGCTGTTGTTTTGAATGGTATGTAAATGTGCTTTATCTCCATATTAACTAGTTGGGTAATAAAACATCTGCAAGCAAATAACAAAGCTCAGAGAGCACCAAGGATTCCCCAGTTCAACCCTAGGCTACACGCATGTATTCTCTTCTTTTGCATTCTACAAAGAGCTGAATAATATCAGTTCTGTATTTCAGAATGAGGTCCTCCACAGAAGGCCATAGTAATTAACTTTACTGATGTAGCACTGATTTTTTCATGTCTGTCTGTCTGTCTGTCATCTCAAACTGCCCAAGGAGCTGCTGATTCAATCTACAGAGGAATTATTGAGTCTATCATTTGCACCTCTATAACTGTCTGGTTTGGTTCTGAAACCCAACAGGACTTTAGAGACACAGACTTCAGAGAATAATTAGGACTGCAGAAAAAACAATTGCTATCAACCTGCCTTCAATGGAGGACCTTTACTGCACATGTCAAAAAGAGGGCTGTGAAAGTATTTATAGACCCCTCACGTCCCAGACATAAACTGTTTCAACTCCTACCCTCAAAACAACACTATAGAGCACTGCACACCAGAAAAACTAGACACAAGAACAGTTTTTCCTGAATGCCCTCACTCTGCTAAACAAATAATTCTCTCAACACTGTTCAACTATTACAAGACTGCACTACTACCATTACTATTAATCTTCTCATCACTCCTTATCACCCATCCCCTCCCACTTGTGACTGTATGACTGTAACTTTATCACTTGTATCCTTATGATTTATATGGACTGTTTCCTAGCATGATTTGGTTGCTTGTTGTACCCTATGACTATCATTAAGTGCTGTGCCTGATGATTCTTGGCTCTTTGGAATGTATCTTTTCTTTTATGTACACTGTGAGCATTTGCACCAAGACAAATTCCTTGTGTGTTCAATCACACTTGGAATTCTATTCTATCTATCTATCTATCTATCTATCTATCTATCTATCTATCATCTATCATCTATCTATCTATCATCTATCTATCTAATCTATTTGTCTATCTGTCTATCATCAGTGGCTTACAGAATACAGGTAGTCTTCAACTTACAATGATAACTGAGCCCAAAATTTCCATTCCTAAGCATGACAATTGTTAAGTGAGTTTTGCCCCATTTTATGACCTTTCCTGCCACAGTTCTTAAGTAAATTACTGCAGTTGTTAAATTAATAACACAGTAGTTAAATGAATCTGGCTTCCCCTTGACTTGGCTTGTCCAAAGGTCACAAAAGATGACCTTCAGCCAACAATCATCATAAATACATGCCAGTTGCCAAACACCCAACTTTTGATCATGTGAAAACTTATGACTGTTGTAGCAATTTTAATGCTACAACGGTCATAAGTGTTAAAAACAATCATCACTTTTTCAGTGCTGCTGTAACTTTAAACAGTTATTAAACAAATGGTTGTGAGTTAAAGACTACCTATATACAACCCAACCACTGTTAAAAATGTGATAACATTTCTAGAAATAACTCCTGCATTTGAATTATCGTGTTAGAATCCTAGACTACAGCTAAACCTTGACTCTTGCCTAGTTATTGCCAGTATATTTATGAACTCTCACTTACTTTTTGTTGCCTGGACTGATGCCGTTATCAGAATATTTACATGCATTTCAACTTGCCATAATAGCACAGAACCAGTAAACTTGGCAATGTATAAACAAAGTGGGAAGGCCACATGGACTAAATCTAAAGGAAATTGTTATTTGTCAGATGGGTTGAAACCTGGGATGCTTAGGAAGAAATATATTCAGAAGCAAAGGGGATGAAGAAATAAGAATATTGTAAGCCAGGCACCCTGATATTACATTTGTGGATTGTACTGAAGAAGCCCCATCATATTTTTACTGGAAATTCACTTCAAATTTGCAAATAAATGAGCTATTTTTACGTCTAATGAACTTCAAAAAGTTCATTATTTATTTATTTGATTTGTCAATCACTTACACGATAATAGGTATAAGGATAAACATAGTTATAAATACAAGAAATGAATACATATAAGAAAAATAAAAGAAACAATAGGACAGGGATGGCAGGCACTTTGGTGCATTTATGCACGGTCTTTCTTTCTTTCTGCATCGTGTCTTCTTCCAAGCTTATAAATACTGGATTAAATAGTCTTCAGGATTCTGAAACTTACCTCAAGAAAACTCACCTCACCAGAACTGGGAACACCATTACCACACAGTTTCCCACCATGCATTTTGATCATCATCATTGGAAGATGTTTTCAAGATTCTTTACCTTGATATTATAATATTTTGGGCTGTTTCTGGCATCATGAAGAAATAAAACTGAAAATGAAATGAAAATAAAATGAAAGCTGGTCAGTAACACAACTAAGAAATACTCAACTTTATGAGGGAAGGTTTCAAAGTACTTTCAATTTACTACTTTTCTTACCATTGCAATTCATAAACAGAAGATGTCCTGGATATCTTAGCATCTAAACACATTCTGGACTAAATGGAATGAGTGGGACATAAATATCCTATTTATAGGGAATGCCAAGCATGTCCTCCTTTACTTCAGCTCCACTTGAGAAGTGACATGAAATGAATGAGATATTCTCTATGTACCTTATGCATTTTCCCAGCCATCAGTTACATAGGCAGAGGATAGAGATTAACGGAGTAAAGAAGCATGAAACAAAGTTCTGACTCTAAAATAAAATAAAATAAAACTTGTCTATTCGCTAAGGAGAAATGCATATCATTCAGCAAGTCAAACATCAGGTCAGTTATTTATGTTTTTATTCTTTTATCTAATGTTTTTAACATATACAATTAATAGAACAATATTTAAAGTTAAGTAAAAAATAAAATATTGAAAAAGAGGCAATTCCAGAGACAAACCAAAAATACAAACTATGAAAGAAAAGAAAAAGAGAAAAAATTCTCTCACACTGATCAATAGTCACTGATTTACTATTATGGTAGATACACTAGCAGCTAGAAATTCTTCATAATTCTAGCAGATCTGGAGTGCATCAAATTGATAAAGGCAACAACAGAACAAATTGAGCACATATACATGTATATAAACGATTTTATTTTTATATACAGTTGTATTTGTATTTTGCACTTTTACCAATATTCCATTATTAATTGGAAAGTTGATGATTTTATCTGTATATGTTTGTGCATGTATAAAAATTTAATTCATCATTGAATTATAATTCTATTCAATTTTGGACATTATAGCCATATCCATATGCCCATTAATTTCAAATATCAGACTTTCTCATAGTGGCCAACCAGAAACAAGCAGGAGGTGGAGACATACCTCCCCCCATACTGTTTCCTCCAGCTGCAGTTAGGAAGTAAAATTGCACCTTCAGAACTAAAACCATACATTAATAAATGGGTCCCCCACTTATTTATCTAATGCCCTTTTAAAGCCATTGAAGTTTGTGGCCCTCATCATGTCTTGTTGCAATGAATTCCACAGGTTAATTATGCACAATTCAGAGAAGCACCCTCTCTGGTCTGCTCTAAATTTCCCTGATCCTAGAGTTTTGAAAAAGGGAGGAAAAGTTCTCTCTGTATCTTCATACTATGCCTTATTTCATGCACTTCAGCCACGTCCATCCTTGATATTGTTTTCTTCCCTCCAAGCCAATGAATCCCAAATTATGCAGCATTTTTTCATATGGAGGATTTGAGCATCCTGATCATCCAACTATTTACTAAGACTGCATTATTATTACCATTAATCTTCTCACTGTTCCTATCACTCATCCCCTCCCACTTGGGACTGTATGACTGTAACTTTGTTGCTTATATCCTAACGATTTATATTGACTGTTTCTTCCTATGAACTGATTGCTTATGACGATTATTAAATGCGATGACTATCATTAAATGTTATACCTTATGATTCTTGACTCGTGACGAAGGTATCTTTTCTTTTATGTATACTGAGAGCATTTACACCAAGACAAATTCCTTGCGTGTCCAATCACACTTGGCCAATAAAGAATTCATTCATTCATTCATTCAATTGTATTCCTCTACTTTTTTTTTTTTCCCATTCTAATCCACGGCTTTTTCCAACGTGTCAACTAGAACTGCACACAGGATTCCCAGATTTGGAAGCACCGGAGGTTTGTGTAAAGGCATTGAGATCTTGGCGATTTTATTCCTAAGGATGGTGGGCTTCTTGTGGTGGAAAAGGTGAACAGTCCAGGACCTTTAAACGGAATTCTTGTCCTGAGCAGGAATTCCACCAGCCCCACCCCTCCCCGACCACCTAAATGACCCTGGAAGTTGCTCGGGTTTCCCGCCTGAGTACTTATTTCTCCCTCACACACATACACACCGCACCCATCCCCAAAACGACAGCCTTGCTCTCCCGGGTTGATTTCAGCGGGGGTTCCTCCCGGGTAAAGGAGCTGGATCGTGCCCAGGTGAGGCCTGGAGAAGAGGGACAGGAGCGAGCGCCGGGGAGCTGCCGCTCAACGCGCGCCTCTCCTCCTCCAGCTGTAAGCCGATCCCTCCTCGGGCCGGCCGAGCCCGGGAGGACGCCGCTGGTAATAAGACAACTGCTCTGAATCAGCAGCGGGCCCGGGCCGACGCGGCCTCCAGCGCCCCTCTCCCCACCCCCGTCATCTTGCAATCATCAACGGCATTAACCCGGGTCGAGGAAACAGGCTCTCGGGTTAGTGGTGGGAGGCTGTGAAAACAGGGGGGCGGCCAGTCGAGGAAACCCGATCGCTATTCATCAAGCTCGGGAGGCGAGGAGGAGGAGGAGGAGAGGAGGAGGGGAGGAGGAGGAGGAGGAGGAGAGGAGGGGAGGAGGAGAAGGAGGAGGAAAGGGAGGAGGAGGGAGGAGGGCAGAGGGAAAGGGAAAGGGCCTCCGCTGGCTCCCAGCGACCGGGGCCGAAGAGTTCAAGTTCAAGCAAGGCTGCTGGCGAGTTATCTGGCGGCTCAAGGAGACACACGCCCCTCCCTCCCCGCAAGTCGCTGGCCCGCAACACAGGATCTTGGGCTCTCTCTATCTCTCTTTCTCATCTCTTCTATCTCTCTCTCTCTGTCTTCATCTCTCTCTCTCTCTCTCTTTCTCTCTCTTCCTCTCTCTCTCTTTCTCTCTCCCCCCCCCTCAAACCCTGCTCGGGCTTTCTAGCCCCGCCTGAGCTCTGGTACGCGCTGCCAATCCCCCGAGGCAAAGCGCTCTCGCGTCTTGGTCCAACCATCTGTTTCTCTTTAAGCCTTGTTGTTGTTTGTTCTTGTTGTCTTGTCTGAAGCTTGGAGTTTTGCAGGGGCTCGGATGGGGCGTGGGGGGGGAGAGCGAGACTTCTCTTGGTCCACCCGCCGGGGGCCAACGGCTCTCTTAACGGCGCGACCTTGCGCCAAAGCCGCTCGGAAATAAAAGTGCGGAGAAACGTATTAAGCGGTTGATGTGCATGTGGGGGAAAGAGGGAGGGGTTTTTTGTTTTTTGTTTTTGGATTGGTTTGATTAAAAACAACAACAACAACAACAACACATTTGTTTGCTTGTTGATGTAATTGAAGACACTGTTAAACCGAGATTTACAAACAACGCATTTTAGTTGCTTAATCGCTCAAAGACAGAAAAGCCATGCAGTCTTGGCTGTAGAAGTCCTGTTCAAATGTAAAAATAAAAATAAAAAGCAAACCTAGCGGCCGGCAGTATTTTTGCAGCTCTAATTCAAGAGCTGTCTCTCTTTCAATCTCAAAACAAATGTTGGGCGTTTCCATGGAGATTTACATGCAAGTAAACTCTGCACTGTGTATTTTGCGCTTGGCAGGAGCTCTTTTTTTTTTTTTCCCAAACTGGAGAGGCTGAAGGTGAGCAGCCCTGTGTGAGCGTCCTACCTGACAGATGGACTTAGTTCCTTACCGTATCTCTTTATATATATAGCTGCCTTTCCGTTAAAATGTGCTGAAACGACTGATTAAGATGCAGCTCTTTTGGTTTCGGAGAAATGTATGAGGCTAGGAACCAAAAAACTGTTTATTAGGCAAAGGAACTTACTCAGAAGAATCAATGCCGTGACTTCAGCCAGACTTACTTCTAGATAAGTGACAGAAGTCGTATTCCAGTGTAAACTGTACATATCCTTCCTCCATTTGGAAGTTTGGAAGCAACTGCACACAAAGAGGGAGAGGAGGAAGGGAGGAAACGTCAGGAAAAGATGGATATACGTTATAGTTTAATTTAGCATATTTAGAATTCAATTATTCACAAGATTAAAGAAACCGTAGTTTAGCACGCGCTATGAAACCATCCATTGCTTAATAAGAAAGTCACTGGAATTTTTTTTTTTCCCAAAGTTGAGGTGGTCCAGCAGGAACTCTCCATCCCTTTGAATAAGGCAACATCGCAGGCAAAAGCAAATTCGGACTTTCCCTCATCATAAAGTTCAATGAAATGGCAAATAGGCTGTCTGTGCTGGGATCCGAAACACGTTTCTGTGGGTGAGACTCCCCACTTAAAGCCTCTAGATGAGGACGACAGGCTTCACTTTTCCGGGATTGTGAACCGACCTGGCTGTGCCGGTTCAGCTTCTCCGGGGGAAAAGGAGAGCAGGGAGCGGCAGTGGGAGAAAGGGGGATGGGAAAATCAGAGGCCAGAGTTCAAGTCCACCTTGAGCAGCCAGCCTCTTTCATCAAACCAGTCTATTTGATCGGGTTGTTGGGCGGGGGCTTTCAATGAAGGGAGATTTCTCCTGAAGGAGAAGCCATGTATAAATCTAACTAAAAAAAAACCGATTTATATTGCTCTTACCTACTTCTTACCTGTACCCAAATGAACCCTACGCTTTTTTTTTTTTTAAGGCAGTTCTGTCAAAAAAAGAAAAGAANCCTACTTCTTACCTGTACCCAAATGAACCCTACGCTTTTTTTTTTTTTAAGGCAGTTCTGTCAAAAAAAGAAAAGAAAGCAAGCTGCCTCTTGGTCATTTAATCAGGAAGGCCAGCAATCCAGGAATCCGCAGCGGAGGGTTCCAGGGCAGCAACTTTGTCCCTGCACTTTCCTTCCTCCTCAGATACTGTTTCTTCCGCAAACCGCCCCCCCCCCCCCCCCCCCCCCCCC
>BHFT01001573.1:12762-77772 GCA_004320025.1 Laticauda laticaudata
AAACCCCCCCCCCCCCCCCGACCTGCGCTGTCCACTTTCATTGGGCTTTTTTCAAGTGACAGCGCCCAGAAATAAATCCCCTTTATATACAACTGGAGCCCCTGCGGTATAGGGCAAAAAAGTCAAGATGGGGATCACGACTGTAGGATCAACACAACCTCCGGTCGCATTTTGGGATCGTTCAACCACATCGGCCTCCATCTTAATTCTTTTGACACACATTCTTGTTTGACGGAACTTAGTCCCAAGCGTTCAACCTTCTGCCTTAGATGAAGTGGAAGGGCAATAAGCGACGCTTACTGAGGCTCCTTTTATTGTCATGCAATGTAAGACATCGATGGATCTCTATATTTCATGAATTAAGTGTCAGGAATAGAATTCTTTCTGGAGGAAAAAAAAAATCATTGTCCGTCTTCCCCACCCCCACCCGCACCCCACCAAGTGATATCCCGATGACTGCTATTCCCATCAACTGACAGGAAATGGGAGACGTAGTCCGATCAGCCTTATAGCATTGGGCAGGGGAAGACCAGGAATATAAGCAGGAAACCCAATCCAGCTGACAGGATAAAACGTATCCAGTTGATCTCTGTAGGTTTTTTTTGGGGTGGGGGGTAAACCCGAGTGTCTAATGGTCACTTAGGGCTTGGTCCGATATGACTGGAACCCCGACTGGCTAGAAACATCTGGATCGGAAGAGAGTAGAACTGGTGCCCGAAGGCAAAGTCTGGAGCATGGGCACGATTGGCACCAGAGGCTGCGATTCTGCTTCTTGCCCTTGGCTGCTCATAATTCCAGTCCCCCTGATTTCAAGAGTCCCATCTGGGTCCATCTAAAGAAGGAACCCAGGAGACCAGGGCCAAAACTGATCTAATTGCATATTGGATTTCCTGTGAGCTAGTGAATGTCTAGGAATATCAACCGTTGCCTCCGGGAATGTAACAGAAACTAGCAGCGAATCCGCATCTGCTGTTTTTGATAGCCGCAAAAGAGCTATCTGTCCATCACTCCCTGGGAAACCGGGCGAGCACATGCCGGTGGACCAGAACTGTAACCTTTAAATTCCTTTTGAAGCCCTGCCGTGCTGCCCTGCCCGCTTTAGGTTTAGACGTAAATGCTGGATAAGCGAAAGGTTCCTGCTCCCTCTTCTCTCCATAGTTTCGTTCTCAGTGGGAAAGGCTCGGTCGGGCTTTACTCAGTCTAATGAGACGCCTCTGTCTGGCCTTCGTTTTTCTCTCCCTAGGCCTCGACTCGGCTTTTCTTTCCATTTTGCTTGCTCTCCTGGAAGAGCCCAGATCCGTCACCGATCACCCCTTGCTCTGAGTTTCAGAGAGGGCAAGGTAGTCAAGGGCGACCCATTAAACTGAAGACAGCCGGGTTGTTGGGAGGCTACAAGCCCAGACGAGGACGAGAATCCTTACCTGTGCCTCCTGTGGAAAGTAGAAAGGGCACAATCTGCTCGCTGACTTGGCCCGCGAGTTGATCTGGCGGTTTTTCTCACCTTATCTTCCACCCCGGCACCCACTTCTCCGCAGTAAACCCCGGGCAGCGCTTGCACTTCCCGCGGCCAAATTCTTAAGAGGCTGAATTAGAACTTGGTCTCTCGGGTTCCGCTTCAAGACTAAGCCGGCTTCGAGTTCCATCCCGTAAAAAACATCCGATGCACTGGATGTAGTGTATACTGTCAAGTCAAGGCACATATTGTGAATGTAGGGTACAACCCTGAACTGGGATCATAAGGAGACTCTCAAATCATCTCTGATATTTGTTTATTTTTCCAGAAGCAAACTCGTGTGCTTTTTCAGAGACAAATGCTCATTTCATTAGAGAAGTGTTCCCAAGGGAACGCAATTCCTTATGAGAAACATAGGACTGGAATTCTAGTCACGTGAATGCAGTGGGGAAAGGGTAACAAGGGCACTTCCAGCGATTCTCCAGACGAATGGAAAGATGCAGGTGTCCCGTTGATTTTTACTGGGAGAATAACAAACCCTCAATGGACTTGGAAGTCACTGCCCTGATATGCTCCCAGACAAAACCAGTGCGATATTTCAGAGGTGGGGAACGATGAGCCCCTTTATGATTTGTGGACTTCAACTCCCAGCATTCCTGAGCCAGCTATGTTGAAGTCCACGAGTCATAAAGGGGCCCATCGTTCCCCACCTCTGAAATATCGGGCCATTTAAACTCAGGAAAGTCTCAGACCCGGAAACCAGTTGTCCATAAAAAGATTAATAAACAAAGCTCATTAAAGCCAACATCTGTATTCTCAGGCATCACTAGGATATTCATCCCTGATGGCGCCAAAGAAGGCCAGCTTGAAATGCGCTGTTCCCTTTGCCACAATTCCTACCCTGCCTTTATTGCATCTGTTCTGGCTCGCTGCCAGGGACGCCGTAAATTGTGAGGGAAATTGAACTTCTCATAACGCAAACCGACTGAAATATTTTCTCTGGGCTTTGCTACCACCCTCTGCAGGATGTCTCAAGCTGGAATGGGGGGGGGGAGGTAATTCATCAGTGGAGAAGACTTAGTGACATGAAGATTTCCCTGGGACTTCTTTGGACTGAGTTGTCTGCTGCTGCTNGGGGGGGGAGGTAATTCATCAGTGGAGAAGACTTGGTGACATGAAGATTTCCCTGGGACTTCGTTGGACTGAGTTGTCTGCTGCTGCTTCTTCTCTGAGGAGCATCTCCAGAGTTTGAATGTGGTACATAAAAGCAACATACAAGGCGGAAAGAGCGGCGGAAAGGAGGGAGAGGCAAATTTTCCTCAGTCGAATGAAATAACTCGGTTTGAGGAGGTGGGTGCCGATCATCCTGGTCTCTTTCTTATGGAGTGGGGAGAACTGGTTGAACGGTCCTCTTCGAGGCTTCCTTGCCAGGCAAATTGGCAAACAAGCAGCCCAAAGTTTCAACGCCTCTTCTTTTTTTGTGAGATGCAGCTTTGAGGAAAAGCGTGATTTTTTTTTAACATTCTAAATAAAGCTTAGAATTCCCTTAAAGGGGAAATGGTGCGGGAACGACACCCGTCTTTTCCCCCAAATACAATTGTGTCCCTCTGCTCTGCTCTTTCCTCCTTTACCTTGGTGACACCATAGAGAGAAAGGTGTCAAAAATGGACTTGGGGACCCATGGATAAGGAAAGAACTTAAACAGCAAGGAGCCCCAGAGTTAGGCTAATGAGCAAGAGGGAAAGGTGAGCCCGCCTTTCTCGACACTCCCGAAACGCTTCTCCAAGCCCAACACAGGTCACCTGATTTCACCGACAAGAGAGCTCATGGTTAAGCATGACAGACTTGAACCATCTTCAAGCTGTGGCATGAAGGGAAAGTCTGCTCTCAACCCAATCATTTCTCGATGNAGAGAGCTCATGGTTAAGCATGACAGGCTTGAACCATCTTCAAGCTGTGGCATGAAGGGAAAGTCTGCTCTCAACCCAATCATTTCTCGATGACGGGAGCCTGCAGTTGAGATGAGGGCACCATTGTGTGACCGAGGCCGCGCAGCGTGACTGCTCCTTGCGTGCATGTCCATAACTCTTGAAATCAATGGGGGTGGTGGGGGTGGGGGTGGGTTTGTATCACCTTTCTGCTGGACCTGGCTCCAGTTTGAAAAACACACCCCAGTTTTTCCCCTCATGTTTCCCCTCAAGCCAAACAGATTGTATAGGATCGCGTCGTCAAAGCTACTCACCACCTGCCCTCCTCCTTCTATGGCTAAAGATGGTAGATTTGGTTCCCTGGGGGTTACTGAAAGGTGGGGAAGCCTTCCAGAGGTTCAAAGCTGAGTAGCACTACCCCCAGGGAACTTAAGTATTGCTGCTTAGTATTGTAATAATCCAAGGGTTTTCAAACTTGGCAAGTTTAAGACTTGTGGACTTCAACTCCCAGAATTCCTGAGCTAACATGACTGGAGGAGGAATTCTGGGAGTTGAAGTCCCCAAGTCTTCAAGCTATCACGTTTGAAGACCTCTGTAATAATCTATCCAACTTGGCCCGCTTCTAACGCGTTCAGCCGTATCCTGGCAGTTAATAGTGCCGAAGGAGAACGGAGCTCCACATACTTCGTCTACCCGTTAAATAGCCACACACATAAGAGTTTGCACAAATACATTGAAGGCTGAGAAGGGGGAGAGGGAGCCAACTTCTCCTGCCGCAACCCTCCCTGCCTCTGGGGCCCGACCCCGTTTCAAATCACGGCTCCATCGTAACGATACCTAGCACAGTGTTTCTTTCTTTCAGGCCAAGTTTTTTAGCATAATTGAGTTAGTCACAACATTATCTGAAAATCTCATCCCGTGCAGCCCTCAGGTTCTCTTTAAAAAGAGTCACCCAACCAGGCGTGTAAAACTGGGCAGGGTTCTTCCCGCACAGTCCCTCCTCCCTTGCCCCCACTCCGCCGAGGCCTCACCGAAGGTGGCTTTGGGTATTTAGCCGACAAGGGAACTAACTGTCTCCGAGCTGCATCCCAAGAAGATTCGCGTTTCGTGAACGGCATACCATCCGGAAAAGCGTCCTCCCTCCTCACCATCACCACCGCTGAATTGAAACACTGCTTAAAAATGAAAAATAGTTTTGAAACTGCTCCCCTTCTTTATTTGAAAAGGGATACGGGCTGGCTTGCCCGGATTCCTTTCCTTTATTATTTTTCTTATACTTAAAAAAATGGTAGGGGATTTTGGCTTTGTTGAGGGGTTTGCAATCCTTGAAAGTCCCTTGGAATTCCAGGAGTTTTGTGCCAATATTATTGATTATAAGAGGCATGGCACTAGAAGAATTGCAGCGCAACTGATTATATTGGCTATTGAAAAATAGCTGTTCAGTTTCGATCACAAAAATCACTCCACTGTTGTGCCTAGAAAAGGATCTGTGTGGTCCTAGAATTTACAACACCGTCAAACATGCTAATAATCTTCACGATCAACATCTTTCCTACTGAGTACGTTATTTTAATCGTTGCTATAAAAATTGTTTCAACGGTTGAAATTTAGCAGGATCCAGAACAAAGGGTGCCTTTAATTCCTATAGGTTCTATACACAAAGCAAGAGACTCGGGGATTCTGTTAGACTAATTTTTGAAAATTGTTCCCTGACCAGCTTAAACTTTTTACATTTTGCTGAGTTGTTATTCTCTCTCTCTCCCTCTCCCTTTCTCTCTTTCTCTTTCTCTCTCTCTCTCTCTCTCTCTCTCTCTCTCTCTCTCTCTCTCTCTCTCTCTCTCTCTCTCTCTCTCTCCTTCCCTCTGTCTCTCCTTCAGTGCACATGCACATTCTTGTTTTTTATCTTCTCAGCCACCCTATGAGGTAGGTTGTGCTCAAGAACTCCAAAGGTTCAAAAGATACTTCGTTGAAACTACATGTCTGAGCAAGAATTCTGCCCTTTCCTCCAATGGCTATTCTAGCGCTGCTAAGAAAGACTAGGTTTACCAGAATGGAAATGTTATCACACATCTAAGAGTTGTAACTATTAGCCATGTGGAATTGAAAAAGAAGCTCCCAATGTAAGTGGTTTTAAAGGATAATATGGAATTACTTTTCTCAAAAGAGTTTTGATGATTAGAGGTTATCCTGATGCTCTTTCGTTTGAGAGACAAAAATATCCGTTTTATTCTTCCAAAAGCAAATCAGCACAAGATCAAGAACAAAAACCATGTAGAGATGTTTTGGTTACATCCAGCCTGGAATCCTGTTAGCAATTTACAATCCACCAAACTGCTCGCAGGGATATCTGTAGACCCAAGCCCAGTGCACAACCCGTTTAGCAGTGGCCACTCTTCACTTTTAAGTGAAAATACCGTAGAATCCTGCTAGGAGCCAAGAGGTTTCTCTGGTAGGGAACTTAGCTAGTATGTTTATCCAATAATGCCTTGATTTCCCTAAAGGAAAGGTGGAATAAAAGCAAGCATTCTTTGAAACAAATTTAGAAATAGGATGATTTACTGGCAGTTGAGTTTATTTAAAAGTTTACTGATTTTTATTGTGTAGGTTAAAGCCCAGAAATTAAAATGCCAATTTTTAGGATTTTGTTTTTGGCTGCAATTCGTCAAACACTGAATAGTTTCTAAGCGGCACCTGCTCAATATACAGGAGTATCTAGAACAATGTAAGCTGAGTGAATAAGATTTATTCCCCCCCGAAAAAAAACCCTCCTTTTTGGTTTACTTCTTATAGAAACAAGTCCTCTTGGATATCTAGGAAGCTTTTGTCGAGTCCAAATGCAAAGAAAGTGGAGTATTGGTGCTGCAAAGCTCCAGGCGACCACAAGGAGAAAGCAAAGAGCAATCTTTACCACGAGTGGTGGCCCAAAATTTGACAGTTCAGATGAAGTAGACCTTAGTGCAGACTTGCTACCCGGGATGCATATCGACGCTTGTCGATGCTTTCCTCTGAAATGGCTATTTTCGTTCGGACTAATGGGAAGGAGACCCAAAAGCCTCAGACTCTGAAAGGGGGGGGGCTTCTGCGGATCGCCATTTGACCTGAGAAGCCTCTCATTCCTCCCCCTCTCCCCCCACTTCAGATGAAAGTTTATTTCCCGAAATGCTGGGGAGAGCAGCTTGGTGGAAAGGTCCTAATCGGGAGGAGGGCCGGGACATTGGCTGATGACCATAATTGGGTTTCTGGCTCGAACAGAATTGAAAAACGTGAAGGTGAAAAATGTTAATAAACTTTACTCCGTCAACACCACCCCTCTGGCTGATCCCACTCCAGCTGAGTCTCGTCTTGCTTTGCTTCTTCGGAAGGCGAAGTCAGCGCCGGCTCCATCTGTACATTCAAAAGAAGTGGATCGGTCCCAGGGATTTGGGACCTCCGCTCTTTTCCCTTCTGACTTTTCCCAAGTTCTTTTTTTCCCTTAAATGTTCTGCCCTTCTCAAAGGACGGGGTTGGGTGAAGTCGGTACGCTTTGCGCGATCAATGCGTTCCGTAATCCGCTTCTGCTTGAGTCAACGTCCAGGATTTGATGAGACATTTTTTTCCCCGACTTCAAAAGCGGGCTCTAATAATACCGGGCTCGAGAGACCAAGGAATCCACGCCGTTTTTCCCATAGCACGGGGAGGGGAGAGGAGCCGGGGGGGGGGGGGGTTTTCCCNGGGGGGGGGGGGGGGGCTTTTCCCATGGTGATGCAGGAGCAGGAGGGTATCTTCAATCAGCCCCCAAGAGAGAGGCTGACGTCTCTTCCGGCGAAGGAGAACAGCTGCTGGTCTCTTATCGCTCCCACCCCTTCCCAATTTCGACTCCCTCGCCCTTCTCAGCTGCCCTGGATCGGAGCAAGTGAACTCATTTTGCGTCAAAGAAACCCTTAGGAACAGAAAGGGGGGGGTGGAGGGCTGCCGCTCCACACCTCTGCTCCTTTGCAGTTTCGAAAAGACCTGTTGTGTGTTCCCGGGACACTCTGGATCTGTGGCGTTTCAATCTAAGGGGGATATTGGGCTTCCAAGTAGTTGGAGGGCTTCGTTCATACATTCCCTACGCAGTTCTTGCAAACCCGGCCAGGACACGAGTTGCTGTTGTCTTTAACCACAGGTGGGAAATGAGGTTGCGAGCGAAGGGCTTGCCGGTGAGACACCTAAACATTCATTTCAGGGGTGACACTGGAACTTGGAGCCCCCAGAATGACCATTTGGTGTCTAACGCAAGCTCATGGCAACTGGCTGTCCCACCAAATTCAGCCTAAGTATTTGTAGCGCCGTTTCCTCTAGCTAACACAACACACCTTTAGCACTCAAGCTATATTTTTGTTTTGTTGAGGTTTGGAGCCTTAAAATTAAAGATTCCCGTTTGTTCGGGTCTCCTTTGTCTGCCTTTTATTGTTCCTGGACAAGCAACTTAGTAACTTCGGATTAATCGGACCCCACAGCCTAATTAATTTCAGCGATTCGGTCTCGTACGGGAGGTCTTCTGCTGAGTTCAATGGCAAAAGCCGTTTCCTTATCTTCTGCCTGTCTGCTTGGTGGGATTTAGGTACTGCAGGCAGCAGTTAAGAAGATTGGACTATATATAATAAGCCTTTCTTAGGCTTATTATCTTATACAATATCTTATTCTCTTCTACAGAGAGGCTCTCTTTCTCTCTCCAAAACGGTCCTCACAGAATGGGAGATAAATCTTACTGACTTCCATCTTCTGTGCGGTGCAGTCTGGAAGTGCAGCCGAGATGAAGTCGGCGGGAAAAGCTTCGTCTCTGGATAACGCTCTTCGTTCCTTTGTGCCTGTTTGTTTGCTGCGATTTGAAAGCAGTTACGGCCATTGGAGATGTAACCGCTTGGGATCGAGAGCCCCTTTCTTGATAAAACGACTCGACCACCAGGCTCCCAAAGCCAAGTTGTAGGCTAGGAAAGTGGAGGCAACACCTCCATTAAAAACTACCTCCAGCAGCCGGAGAAAGAAACGCGGATGATATGCAGCGCATTAAAGAGTGAAGTTCTTAGAACAACCCGAAAGGCTCCGGGGTGGAAGACGTGCCCCGCGGGAACCGAGGAGTTTCCCTTCCCTCCACCCCCCCCAAATCACGAATTTTCAGAGTGCTGGGAAAAGTATTTCCAACAAGATCTAAACTTTTTTCTTAAGCCAAAAAAAAAAAAAAAAGGTTGCACTCAATTTCGGAGCGAAAAAGCCGTTCTTGACACGAATGGAGGTGTCAGCAAAGCCTTTTGCTCTTCAAAAGAAAGCTCCGTTCACTTATCACACAAACCCTGGAGAGCGGCCTTCGGACCCGGCGTCCTGGGCTGTTTTCCCGGTCCCATCAGGGTTGTCGGGTCTTTGGGTGATTACCATGGGACATAGCTGAGTTTGCTAGTCTCTCCACACCCCCGCCCCATTTGTCCGAGTTCTGGAGGTTTCGGCGCGTCCCCGGGCTCCCCGCCTGACTATCCCCCCTAGAGATCCATGAAAGCAGCTGCGGGAGCCATCCTCCTGACATCCCGTCGCTCAGGCGGCAGGGCTTCTTCTCGGTTTTCTTCCTTGCCCCTCTGTCAATGGGCTGAGAAAGGCAACAGACCAGGGGTCCCCAAACTTGGCAAGTTGAAGACTTGTGGACTTCAACTCCCGTTGGCTGGAGAATTCTGGGAGTTGAAGTCCACAAGTCTTAAACTTGCCAAGTTTGGAGACCTCTGCAATAGACTAAACGCGCTTGTCCTAGGATTCAGTTTCCCCGGGAATTAATTCTCGGGGCTTAGCGTGAGTTCTTCGCCTCTTATCTTATCGCGAGCAAACCCCAGCACTGGGGGCTTGATATATAACGAAATACTAACTGAACATAGACGGAATGCTTTTTCGCGTTCCATTTATTATAACCAGCTATGAGCGATAAAATCGGGGAGTAAAAATTTGGGAGATCAATCCGTTGGTCAGCTTGGAGTCCGGGAACATTTTCGACCACTAAACTCTCAAGGTCAACCGCCAAGTTCTGCAAGAAAGGAAAGGAAAGGTCGATCCCCGTGATCAACTGTGGACTTGTGCATTTTTTTCAGGACTTAAGTAGCCAAGGGACAAGAAGCCACCAATGGAAAAACTTTGGAGGTAGTTAGCAATGTCTAGTGAGACTGGGAACGCAGCTTGCGATCCCCAATTATCCTGCCAGAACTGAATTTTCACCCACTTGTTCCTCCAAATTGCCTTTGACACTCATTTGCAGATGTCTGTCGGCTTTTTTTTTTTTTCATTTGATCTCCTATCACTTTCACCCCACTTTCTACGTTGAAGGAAGAGGTGAAATTAAAAAGAGGTGGAAAAATAAAACTAGGAAAAGCGCACAGGTATCTCTTATTTCTATCGCAATGAAACTATTCCTCGATTATAGCGGGTTAGTGGATGGATAGGGCATTCTCCGCTGAAAGGATGGACTAGGCTTTGTGCTTTCTCGCCTGCAACTCAGGTGTGTGGTTTTTGAACAATGAGAGAAAGAGCGAGGGAGAGGGAGAGAGATGAAAAAAGTGTTCTTTGTCAAGAAAAGCTGAGAGAAGTTTCTAACGAAGCAATAACGAGCCACTGTATTCTCTATTTGTCTTTCAAAAGTCGTTTTCCCACTGTCCTAGGCCCACAAGTAAATCATTTTAGGATGGACTGGCGTCTATGTTTTTAATGTTTGGCTTGATTTTCTGCAAGGTTACTTTAAAAAAAACACCACTGAATTCAGTGGACTTACTTCTGAGCAATTGTTCTAAGGATTTCTTAAGCTGCAGTCCTAACCTTACCCTTTTGGAAACATCATTTCTTACTGCTTATCTTTAGATCAATCAATGCATTTCAATAAATAATATACACATTTGAAAAAAAAAACGTTGTTTTTACAGCTTTTTGCAGCTTCCAAGGAATGGTGATGGTGGGGGCAACAGTTGATCTGCAAACAATACTTTAATATCGCTCTTCCTTTTCATTTCAGGGCTGCAACTGAGTTTGAAAGCAGAATGGTTTTAGAAAGCTGGGGCTGGCAAGCAGAAAGGCTACAGCTTGAAATGATAAGATTCAACTTAATGACTCTCCAAATTGTCTTGAGATAGGCAGCCCAAACTGTAAACAAAGGGAAAGTACATTGTTTGAAAGAAAACAAACAAACAAACCCGTGGTTTCACCTTTTTCAAAAAGTGAAGGGGCGAGCCATGTATATTTTTTAAAAAAGATTCATTTTGTAAGTTAGTGGGCAGTAAGAAATTCTTCGTTTCCACCAGAGCTTCCACCAAAATCTTCAGCAATTCTGAGTTGCTCCCAGGCTTCCTACACTTCCTCCTCCCCACCCCAAGTTGGGAGTTCTGAAATGGTGAAAAGCCCTCCAACTAGGGGTCTCTTGCCGTCTGGGGAATAGGGGGTTACTGCCGTTGTTCTAGCGCCCCCGCTGTCAGACTGCAACCAGCCCTGGGTGGATCTCGAGGAACCCTTTCCCTTTTCTGTGTTTTGCAGTGTCAATCACAGGCACATATTGACTTCCCCTCCCCCACCTCCTTCGTACCCCCCCACTCCCCCACTCCCATTTAGTAACATCCCAGCTCTGAGAGTCCGCCTCTGAGTGGCTCGCAGCAATCTGTCAACTGAGCCAGGCAGCCACCTCACAACAGATCCGGTTACTTTTGATTGACAGCGTCACCATGGCAAATAATTTGATTAAAACTATTGTCTTCTCCTTGGCAGTCCCCGAGTCAGATAACCGGACCAATCACTGCGCGGCTAATCACTTTTTCATGCCAGTTTAGAACAACATTTGGAAGGAGAGAGAGGCAAGGAAGAGCAAAAGGAAAGGGGAGGGGAGGGGAGGACGGGGGGGGAGGGGAAAGAAGACAAGAATCGGCAACGAAAAGAAAAGAGAAAGGGAAGAGAGGAGAGGAGAGGAGAGGAGGAGGAGAAAAAGAAGGAAAGGGGAAGCCGGGATTTAAAGGACTTGATTCCATGTAAGCGATCCTATGGCAGAAAGGAGGGGAAGAGAGAGAGGGAGCGAGGAGCGAGCGAGCGAAAGAGGAACTTGCGAGCCCGGCCAGGGGGTGGGGAGTGGGAAAGTGCCACTCTCGCAAGCGCCGCTTCCCTCGCACAAGAGAGGCGCCAAGTTTGACGGTCGGAACTCGGGGACTTACAAACCAACCCGGAGCCCCAGAGGCCGGGCGTCGGCGCGGGCGCTGCGTGGGAGCCTCCCTCGCCCGCGAAACTTCTCCGGCTCCATGGGCGCCCCGGCCGGGATAGGAGCAGCCGCGCTGACCTAGCCCCCAGGGCTTTGCGCTCGGAAGGCAGCCGCTCGGGCGCGCCGTGGTTGGCTGCTCTCTCGCGGAGCCCTTGCTTCATTGGCGCCGGGCGTCGCTGGCTCGCGCTCTCCCTCCCCCCCCCCCCCCCCGACCGCCTCTCCCTCCCCCTCGGCGTTTCCCTCCCCCCCCCCAGGCGGTGCCTGCGGGGCGCTGGGTCCGGACGGGTGCCCCCTTTCGGCCAGGGTAGATGCGATAAGAGGCCCGGCGGCGACGGCAGGAGGGCCTTCCCGGGCGCGCCACCATGTCCATGCTGCCCACTTTTGGCTTCACCCAGGAGCAAGTGGCCTGCGTGTGTGAGGTGCTCCAGCAAGGGGGGAACATCGAGAGGCTGGGCCGCTTCCTCTGGTCGCTGCCGGCTTGCGAGCACCTCCACAAGAACGAGAGCGTCCTGAAGGCCAAGGCCGTGGTGGCTTTCCACCGGGGCAACTTCCGCGAGCTCTACAAGATCTTGGAGAGCCACCAGTTCTCGGCTCACAACCACCCCAAGCTGCAGCAGCTGTGGCTCAAGGCGCACTACATCGAGGCCGAGAAGCTGAGGGGGCGACCCCTAGGGGCGGTCGGCAAGTACCGGGTCCGCCGCAAGTTCCCCTTGCCCCGCTCGATCTGGGATGGCGAGGAGACCAGCTACTGCTTCAAAGAGAAGAGCCGGAGCGTCCTGCGGGAATGGTACGCCCACAACCCTTATCCGTCCCCCAGGGAGAAGCGGGAACTGGCCGAGGCCACCGGGCTCACCACCACCCAAGTCAGCAACTGGTTCAAAAACCGGAGGCAGCGGGACCGGGCGGCGGAGGCCAAAGAAAGGTACGAGTAAGTAGAGCCGTGCTCCCTTCCGTTAACTCTGCAAGGGGAAAATGCTCTGCTTCGGGGACGGTCGGGAAGGCTTTTAGCCCCAAGTGCGCTGCAAGTGGCCCGGGGGGCAGGGGTAAGCTCCCTTCCCTTCCAAGCTCACCCTCGGGGGCTCGGGGCTGCGATTGAGAAAGGCACCCGCAACCTGGGAACGGTGCAAAGGAAGGGGAACCGCAGGGCTTCTCTCTCGGCGCTGAACAACTTTTCCTTTCGATTTTTAAACTTTAAAAAAAAAAAAAAAGTTTTGGGAAAGTTAGCTTCGGGAGGGGGATGGTCTAAGGGAATCGGTTCCCGCAGGGACCAGTTTGTTCTATTCGAGGGCAAAACCGGGCTGCGGCCAAGATAAATATTTCTGATTCGACTTGGATTTCAAGCCACGTCTTCCGAAAAATACCCTAGACCAGATACAGAAGTTAAAAGTTTTCAGTCAACGGGAGCGGAGAATTAGAAAGAACTTCCTTGAAGGGAAGCCAACTGGCATCGTTCCTTTTATCTGTGTCTCTCATTACCTAGTCTAACATCACAAAAGACAAGAACACAAAAGACAAGAACTGTCAAACTTTGCCAGTTAAGGCTGTTTTTGCCAGCTCAGAAGTAAAACCCACACAGATCAAAAGTAGCCTTTCGAATTTCATTTTAATTGTAACAGCGGGTTTAGTAAGAGGGTTTAGTCACAGCAATGCCCCCAAATCTATAACTGAGAAATAAATGGATCACCATCATCCAAGATGTCGCAAGCGCTGATTTGTATTGGGAGGGGGGACTTATTTAGCCAATTGTAAATAAGCAAAAAAAAAAAGGTATTTTAATATCTTTTTATCTATATCTAAATAGTACTGAATGTCATTTCACTGTTGGTGTATGCATCCTGCTTTTCAAATGAGGCAAAGAGGCCTCCAGCACTGGATGGAATACTGTATTCTTCCCAGGAGGTGCTTGTGAGTTGACGGGGAGTACCCTCCCCTCATCACTTGTACATTTTAATCCAGGGATATGATCACAATTGAATAGTGTCTAGGGCTCATTCCTAAATCTCCAACTGGCTTTTTTTTTTTTTTAACTGCCTTGAGTTTTTCTTAGATGTCTGTTTAATGGGCTGTGAAGTGTATATTTGAATAAGTGGTCTCTAGACTTTGGTGTTTTTTTTTTTTTAAATTGAACTCCATTCTTTAAAAACACACCGCTTGCACACATAATTCTTGAAAATAAATCCCAGGAGTTTCAGTACCGTTTAAAGTTTGACCCTATAGCTGCTTATCTATCCGGATGCAAGTTTCTTTCACTTCATTAAGACCAGCTTCCGTGGCAATAGGAAGGTTGGTGAAGCTTCTAAACATTAGATCAAGGGATAGTGGGGTCGAGAGCCCCCAAACTTCCATACTATCAACACAAACAAGTTATATTTATTTCTAAGAAACAATGCAGATATTCCAGTTCTATAGGAAAACTGTCTATTTCTTCTCCCTTCCCGCACGCCTTTTTCTCCCTTTTTCTGTTCGTTTTTGCTGAACTTGCCCTTCTAAAGCAAGGGCCTGGGATCTTCCCACTGACAGAAACCCTGCCTGGACCAATTGCTTTTAAGATTTGAAGACTGCTACCAGAATCACTGGTGGCTAGACCCTGGGCCTTCCTTTTGGATCCTTTGGTACTTTCAGTGTGCACCAAGATGGTCCCAGACCAAAATTATCTTCTGGGAGATGATTTTATCCAAAATCATCCCTGGATTCTTGGTTTGATAGATTTGTTTTTTCCTCCAAGATCTAATGTCTGGGATTCTGAGATTCTGCCAGAAAGAGAAAGACACCCTAGCCCCCCCCCCCCCCCCNGAAGGCAGTAAACCAGAGGCCCTCTCCATAAATATTGCAGAATGAGAGAGTTTTGTGCTCAAAAAAATGGAGGGGGATAAAGTCACTTAGAGACACAACTGCATGAAGGAACTGTTGTGTTAAGGAAGTCTGAATTATTCCAAAACATCCAGCGGGTCAAGCAGAAGACTTCCCAGACAAGGTGGCTTGCTATTCTGCAGATTTCCAAAGCCTCTTCCATGTGTACCCACTTGTGTCCTGGATGCCCTTCTTACTGAAAAACGATGAGAAGGATTCCTGTGACGTTCATTTCGGCCTGTGTTTCAGAAATAGCTTCTTTCATCCAGGTTAGACTTCTACAGTAAGAGCTGTACCAGAAAGCCAGGTAAGGAAAGTTTCCAGAGTTGTGCCAGCTCATTTTGGGGAGAACAGCCTCTACTTCTTTGAATCTTGTAGTTCTTGCAGCTGTTTTCCCAGGGATTGCCTTGAGGACTACTGTTTTGATAAAGTCTCTCTCTCTCCTTCTCTCCCCATTCTCTCTCCCCCCCACTTTATAGCTGAAATTGATATGAAAGTCTTGTAAAAACTGAATTAGAAAACCAGGTGCAGGCAGGAAAAGAAAACTGCATAATACCTTCAGACTACATTAACTGCTCCGCAGCCAAAAAAAAGTGCATCTAAACAATAGGAGTTTGGAGGGTTGCTGTTTGATTTTCAGGAGGCCCAGTGCAATTAAGAAAGCCCTTCACACACGCAGAGAGGGCAAATGTCAGTTCTTCTACAATAATCTACTTGAAAAGAGATGAATTTGACACAAAGGTATCCAGGTCCCTGGCTACTTTCATTGTTGGCACCCTCCTATCCAGTAACTAAAGGCAAAGATACTTTCCTAATGAACCAAATATTGGTCGAAAATCAAATGCAAAGTACCAGCTCCCACCAACACCTGGGGTTAATAAAAATATATATTATCTGCTTGATTTATTGGATCTAGTCTCTCTACTGCAATCCACAGTTGCTGACCAAAAATCTCGGTAAGGTTTTTCCTGAGAAAGTTGGCTGCAGTGCTGGGTTGGACAAATAAGCAAGTCCATTACACAAGGGGGGTAGCAATCATGCATCTAAATAAATAGCCCCACCTTCCCAGAAAAGAGGCAAGGCTTTGGGAAGTGAGACTGGTGGAATAGGGTCCTAACTACCATAGAAACCACCATTTAACACCTGCCGATCCTGCACATTTTAGAAAAGAGGGTTGTAAAACTTTAGATGCAGTTGCTGAAACACACCAGCAAACTACCAGGTCGACTTTCACCACTGCTGATGGACTTTGCATCCAAATGGGTTGGAATGGCAAAACTTTGTGGGCCTCTGCTTCTTGGGAAGGACTTTACACACAAGAATGCAGACTGAGTCCTTCGCTGAGTGGCCAAATATGGAACACCGTAGTGATGGGGGAAGGAATCGCAGGTGGCTATCGAGATTCAGACTAGGGAAGGTTTCTGGTTCACCTCCAACCTCTGCAGATTTGAACCCAATGTCTCTTCCTGCACGTACCCAGGCAGGGCATCTTCCCACCTGATAAATAACTTGACCAGTTGCAGAACTTTCAGGCCGGGATTCCTATCCACTGAGATCCAGGAGAGCAGAAGCTTCTTCTGGGCAATCATTTCCTCGCCACCTTGGTTTATGTGGGTTCAGCCTTCCGTTGAGGTGGTTACGGAAAGCGACGGCCTGTAAACGGCCTGTATTTCTCCCGGATTGTTAATAAACAGACTTGAAATTAGAGATCTCGAAAACTGGAAGCACGGGGAGTGAGCTGGGCTGGAGGGGAAAAATGGCATTGCTTTTAGTTCATGGCTCTGGCTATCGATCCAGGGAATCCCGAGGTGTGTGCCATTGGGTACCCTTTCCCAAATCTGGAACCTTGAAAGGAGATCGAGCTGGGTAGCGTTTAACGTGAGCATAAAGAACCTCTTGATCCGAAAGCAAATTGTAAAGCACTGGATCGGATTCAAGGCATCAGGATCGAATTCACGCCAAGCATTTCCCTAGATGGACTTGAGCTACTTATTTTTTTATTTTTTATTTTTTTTGGTAGTGGAGGAGGAAGAGGGCTGCCCGGGCTGACTTGGTTTTGTTGAGACATCATCTTAAATTCCCACGAACACCAGCCAGAAGGCAGTAGTGCGGGTGCACAGGTTGGCTACCGAAAAAGTAGAGCAAAATGTTTCCCTCCCCCAGTAGGAGCCAATTCATTGCCCAGTCCTCAAAGCAGGATTAACAAAGTGATTTCTGGTTTTAGAAGGTAGCAGGCATCGACCCAAAGCCCAGCTGCCTTCCCTTGACCAGAGGTTCCTTTCGTCTGAGTAAGGACGGTAGAGAAGCACCCTTACTCAGAACTTACTTGCAGGGTATTTCATAAGAGTCTGAGCCAATTGCTAAGACTACAGTGATATTGGTCTGACTCTAACTTGTCATGTCAGAAGACCAGGAAAAGTAGCACTTAGACCGCAACCCCGTTTTTTTTTTTTTTTAAAGAACTGGGGCATAAACCAGGATGCAAATTTATTTACATTTAATTAAAATTAAAAATAGTTGGTAGGCTTCCTCTCTGGTCTATAGTATTCCTGACTGTGTACGACCTCCCTCGTTTCTGTTACATAAGAATTAACTTTGGTAACACAACCTTTGAAGGTCAGGAGTGGGGAGTAAGAGATGCACCCGAGGCTTCCTGGGGTCTTGGATAGAAAATAGGGGTACAGTATTAGAAGGCGCATTTAATGGGAATTTCCCCTCTGTTTAATCAGAGAATTTGACTTTTCGACCCTGTTTGAAACACTGCCTGAAACTCCAATGAATTGTACCCAGCCTTTCTAAGCTCATCAGAAAGCTTCCTTTGGTGCATATGATAAACACGAAAGTCTGAGGACAGTCTTATAATAAATATAAAACGTAATAATGCTACTTATTATTTATGTGTCGCCAGACATTCAGTGACTATTCGCTTAAAAGGAAGCTCTCCTGAAAGTGTTGGCGTTTACTTTTGAGAAAGGTACCAGATCCACATCAAATGGTAAACCACAGCTTTTTTCTTCTTAATATAAGTGCAGTCAAATTTAAGGCTGTTTTTGCTGTTGCCATGACGGTCACCCGCTGCTTAATACCGATATCTGGGCAACTGCACTGACCTGAACTGAGCATCAAGTGGGATCGGACCCCCTTTCTTAGCCACCTTATACTGTAAGTGATTTGGATCCAATTAATTTGGTTAATATCAATAAGAAGTCCTGTTTTTAATTCTTTTGTTTTTTAAATGGGATTCTTTGGGTTTAAAAAAAAGTATAAAGCGTTACATTCAAATAAACGTAATCTCAGTATCCCCACAGGTCTTTAAAGAGAGATGCAGTGGAATATTTTCAAACTCGGGAGCCCTCTGTGTCTAAGGCAGCATCTTCATAAGTTGGGAGAAGCTTTTTACTTAGATGGGGCGGTTGGCATACCCAGGAACCGCCATCAGTCGCCTTTGAGATCAACCGCCATACAGATGACCTCCAAGGGGCTGGATTTTGCCATCTCCTTTTTTGTTGTTCAAAATCAGCCTCAGTCAGCTCAGCTAAAGACATTGCCTTCAAAATCTGAAGCACATTTTTTAAAAAGAAAGTAGCTTCTCCTAGAGCGGGTGTATGAGCAGCATCTCATGAATTGGAGCGGGGAGGCTATTTTGAAAAGGTGGTCTTTTCTACCGGATTTTAAGTTCGGGCCAGTAGCCTTTCTAGGGAGCTGCCCGTTATTGGCTGGAACTAATGATTTCCAGCTGAACCAAAAAGTTTCAGTAGCTGTGTGTGTTTATCCCTCTTTTCCTTCCAATTTGTTATGATTTTTTTTCCCCTCCGGTTCTAAAGACACCCTGCTTTTTTTCAGAGGCTTGTGCCACTTGAAATATTAAGTATTTTATGGTGGTGGAAACTCATATGAGATTGATTGGAGGTGTAGCAGAGGTCATGAAGCGAATATTTCACGCACTTCACAAAACAAGTTTTCGTGTAAAGCTGGAATCCTACAAAACGGGTCAGAAACCTTCTAGAATCTAGACCAGGTTCACATAAGGCTCTGAGCCCCGACCCAGCGTGTTTTGGGACCCAGACGATCTGATGGGTTGGTGATTCAGTGCGTTGGATGAGCCCAGAGAATAGATTGAGCGAACAGCGGATATCTTACAAGGGAGCCACTCGGACGGAAGAAGGCAACCTCTTCACTTTCAGCCTGCTCGCATGAAAAGGCGTTTTATACCCTTTGACCAAAGCGGCCTGGAACTGTTTCTCGACATACAAGATATGTCTTTTTGACATAGCAGCTCGGTTTGCAACCGCTGACGTTCGGATATAAAAACTGGACCCTCTTTGTAAGAATGGCGGAGATAAATCGAAGAAGAAATACCCCCCCCCCCCCCCGTGGCCTCACCTTACCTCTGCAAACTTGGAAACCCTCCGGAGTAACCGCCAAAGAAATGGCGACTTCCCTTCCAGGGTCTAAATCACCTACCAACCGCCCTCCGTCCAGCTTCCCCTCCTCGCTTTGATGAAAGAAAGGACGCGGATTTATTTTGCCGTATTCTCTCTCCTAGGTCAGCCTCAAACTGACCCAAGAGGTCCCCCAAAGAGCTGCAGCCAACCCGGTTTTGATTCCTCCCCTCCGCGTTTTTGTTTTTGTTTTCCTTTCCTTTCAAACGAACAGCCAGGGCGCAGCAAGTCACACCTCTTGACACTGCCACCCTCCACGACCAACCTAAAGCCGAAGGCTGTGGGCGTCTTAGGGTTGCATCAGAGGAAAACGCAAGCCGGGAAAAGCAAGCTGGCCTGGGCAATTGATTTGCACTTTCAAGGCCTTTCCCAAGCGCGTGGAAAAGCGACTTCTTCGGGCTCCGGATCGAGAATCGGCGTTCCCCGCTTTCCAGAGGCCGCCGCAAACTTGGCAGAAAGTCAAAACGAGCGGAGGGAAGCGGATGACGGAAGCTGGCGGGCATTCGTTTTTTGGAAGTGAGCATGCGCAAAAGGATGCCACGCCGGAAATTCGCGTGGAAACAACCCTCTCGACCCAAGCGGCGTGAGGGAGTGGCGCAAATCTTAGATTTAACCGCGAAAGGTGGTGAGGGTCCGTGTGGGTCTGCAAGAGAAGGGAGCCTTCTGAGGGGCTGATACAAAGCGTCATAATTGTCCCCGGCAATGGCCTACTCCGTATATTTGAAGCAGGCAAATAAACCCCGCGGCATCTTCCAATCTTCAAGAAGAGATTGGGCTGCCATTTGTCAGAAAATGGTGCCGAGTCTCCCGCTTGAGAGGGGATGGGGGGGAGGGGTTGGATTGACTCCCTTCCAACTCTGATTATCCGTTATTCATTATTTAATGTTCCCCGGTAGCGTTAAAGCCTCGCTCCTAGAATTTAGGCTCTCGGAGAGATTAATGGCTTATATAAATATAAGCCCCCGGGTCTGGGAGTGACTGCCAACCGAAGTTGGGTGTGAATCGCTTGGTGATTATCATTACTTTGCTGTTGTTGGTGGGTTTTTTTTTTTGCACTCTCGATCCCTTTGGAAGNTTGCATTCTCGATCCCTTTGGTAGAGTTGTGAATATGATTTACGACTCCCAGAGTATTCTCAGTGGTACAGGGCTGTCCATGACTTACAGGCCGCAAACTGAGGCCAAAATTTCCGTGAGACGTTGGTAAAGTGAGTTTTGCTCCATTTTATGACCTTTCTTGCCACAGTTAAGTGAATCATTGCAGTTGTTAATAACATGGTTGTCAGGTAAATCGGGTTTCCCCATTGACTGCTTGTTGGAAGGTTATAGGTGATCACATGACCCCAGGACAACCATCATAAAAATAAGTCATTTGACAAGTACCTGACTTTTGATCATGTGGCCATGGGGATGCTGCAGTGGTTGTAAGTATGGGAAAAAAGGTCCCTAACTTTTTCCAGTGTTGTTGTAACTTTGGTCACTAAGTGAACTGTTATAAGTTGAGGACTACCTGTACTTACTTTCAGGTACCTGTCCATAAGATCCTAGGCCCATCTTGGCCTAGTTCTGTGTCTTCACGCTTACTGGGGACGTTAGTGAGAATTAGGGCTTGTGAGCTTGTCTGTAGTCAGCCCCTATGAAAACAATCTTGCATCTCAAAAGTAGTGCCTTTTGCTGGGCCAAGCCATGCTTACATATCTCCCTGTGGCATTTAATTTCCTGTTTACGTCCTTTGGTGGGGATGTTTCTTCCTGTCCAATAATTGGTAATGGCCCACCACAGCCATTTTGTCCTGGGCCACTGGACTGTCTGCCCACTTCTGGATGGACTTCACATGAACCAGTGAAAAAGAGTAGCTTTATTAACAAATGCACTGGTAGATTGATGAAAGAACAGTCTTTTCTTTATTTGTCGGGTTACTGATGGCCAGGTTACTTTAAAAAAAAAAATCCATGTAAATGGATAACAGTTCTGCCAGTTTCCCCTTGTAGCCCAAGTAAAAGGGAGTGTTTTATTTCCCCCCCACACCCATGAGTATACATGCTGGATTGAGTGTGAAGGAAAGTCAAGGGAGAAGGGCTTGAAGTCTGTAGTGGAAGCCATATATCCTCAGAGACCCTTGCTTGGCACATATGGGGATGGGGAACAGGGGAATCCACAAACCATGGTGATGGTCCATCACCATGTAGCCATCCCCCAGATAAAGCCCTTGGCTGGCATGGCTGCCAAAGCTGAAGAACAAGATTTAAATCTAGACAGCAATATCTAAAGCTAGCTTAATTTCCCAAGAGTTTCATCATGAGAGGCAAGCAGCTTACGGATGCCATGCCAAACAGACCTTAAGCTCAAGGAAATGCAGAGCCTTGGCTGCTACCTAGATATATGTCTATTGAAAGAAAAACATTATTAATCTTTTAAGGAGATTGTTTATTATTTAGGTTTGGTAGTCTAGTTTCAGAATTCTTTAAAAAAAAACTAAGAGTGACTGGGTTCACACACAGTAATAAAGCATACTGAGGTTTGTTTGGTTTTGGCTTAGTATGTTGAGTGAAATGAACCATGGTTTTTAAACCATGTTATGTGGGTTAGAATTGTATGTGAACTTATTATTTATGACACATTCATAACAAAGAAATATAAGAATGATGGTATAAAGTGAAATATAATTCCGCAACCAGCATAGTTTACCAATAAATAATGTAATTTGTTTGTTTTAGCTGTGTGAATCTAACGTTTGCGATGTTAAAGTGTAGTGTATATGGTTTAGTTATAGTGTGAACTCAGCAAATGTAGTTTATCCAATAAACTATGGTTAACACAAACGATGGCTTGGCACAGCATATAAACCCAGCTATGGCATAGTTTAGGTCCTCCAGCCCTCCACTGTAGTTCCCATCATTCACAGGTGATGAAACTTCTACAATTTCCATTATGGTACCGTTTCTGGCTAGCATCTTTTGAATGTTTAGGTCCAATCTCAAAGTTGCTTATGGAAAATTTAACCTAAGTACTTTCCTATTTATCTTATATCCTTTATTATAGCCTACTGTCTTAACTTGGAATAAAGCATTTAAGGATATATGCCCCCACAAAAAGGTGTCAGTGATTTTTACCTGAAACATATTCTCCATGGCTCCTACATCGGTAACAATTGGAGCCTCTATCTTTTTTGGGAGAGGGGGAGGGCTTATTTAAAAAAACTCACATATTTAAGTTGAAGCAAATAAAAATGAAGTTATTCTTGTCCATAAATCACTTTGAAAGATTTTTTTAAAATAGACTATTACAGTGCTATAAGCAGGTGGGGTGGGGGAAAAGGAACCATACCTATAACTTCAGGTTGACCTGTGTATTATATTCTGTGCCTCTAATATGCTGTCTATGGGCAAATGGTGTCCCCTCACCCACAACATACTATTTCAGCAGCCTGTACTTTTATTAAGGATGGACATGAGGGAGGAATGTGATGTTGTGTCCTTTTGCAATCTGATGTTTTCTCTCTCCCTTGTTCTTTCTCCCATTCCCCACCCCCCTTTTTAGGGAAAACAATGAAAATTCCAGTTCCAATGGCCACAATCCACTTTCCTCCTCTCTCAACGGCAATAAGACAGTTTTGGGCAGCTCCGAAGATGAGAAAACACCTTCTGGTACCCCGGATCATTCCTCCTCCAGCCCTGCCTTACTTCTCAATTCAAACCCAGGCTTACAGCCTCTCCACAGCTTGGGCCATCCTCAGGGTCCTAGTGCCATTCCAGTTCCCAGCGCGGACCCTCTGCACCATCACAGTTTGCAAGACTCCATCCTCAACTCCATGTCTTCAAATCTGGTCGATCTCGGCTCTTAAAAATATTTGCTGAACCCACCATGCTCTCTGAACCCAGCCTCTCTGCATCTGGGTTGTCCTCTTCTTCTTTTATTCCCTCCCCCCAACCCCCACTTAATTCCTCTGCTCCACAAACCAAGGATCTGAAACCTTGGAAGGATCTATAAAATAGATCCGTTGTTTCCCTTTGGATCAATTGCCGAGCAGCTGACTGTTACCTTATCTGGAGCATACTGTAAATTCAGAAACATTGTAAGCTGCCCAGTGACTTAAATCTTAAGAGGATGTGGAGAAACTCACTGCAGAAAAGTGGAGAACGAACATTACTGTAGGATGGAGGAAGGGAGGGGGTGGCGGTTGGTGTAAAAGCTGTTCTTTTGACAGAGTGTGGGGGGGGGGGAACCCGATCCAAAAGTTGGATTTCAACATGCCTCTGTAAATGTGCCTCAACCTGATCTGCAGGGATCAATTCATGAAGCTGCTGAGAACTGAAGAGCTGAAGCCAAAGCTCCATCAATTTCAGCAGGATATTGGGAAGCAATACTTCTCCCCTGTGGTTGCTCCCACCACCAACTGGCACCCCATGGTATCCTCCTTCTAAATCTGGAGGCTTTAGTTACTGGGCGACAGTGATAGTTTTATCTGCCATGAATTTTTCAACCCTTAAACCCATTTTTATTTTTTCTTGCTTGCGGCAGCAATCACTTGCCCATGTAATTGCAGAAATGCTAATGAAAGACTTGTCCAAGGCAGACCTGGCTCTTCAGATTTTTGCTTCTTCCCAGCCAGGCTGAGTACAGGCTGCTTGGATTACTAACCCCGTGAAGTCTGGAGAGAAGCCACGGAGAGGCCACATTATTTTCATCAGAGGCAGAGGCTGCTTGAAAAGTTGATGGTTCTATCAGCCTTATAGTGTACTGCGGTTGGAAGTAAGGAAGCCTTTGGGACTCTTGCAAAAGAATGGGATTATTTGCCTATTTCTGGGATCAGAGTAATAGGGCAACATTTTGTTTTCACTCCAGAGCCGATCTGCTTCCTTTTTGGAGAATTCATCTAGCTTGTGGACAGCAGTCTATGAAATGCCTTTTCTTGTAGGGCAGAATCAAAGGGCCTGATAGAAAAAAAGGAAAAATATAGCATGGTGCAGTGGTTAGAGTAGAGAACTAAGACAAAGAGAGTTGAGTTCAGATCCTCACTCAGGCATGAAGCGCACTGGATAACTTTGGGCCAGTCACACACACTTAGCCAAGCTACCTCACAAGGTTGTTGTGAGGATAACATTGGAGGGGGAGTACCTTATATTCTTTTAACTGTTTGGGGGGAGGGGAATGAGATATGAATGAAAGAAATAGAGAAGCCACACCTCTTAACTTATTTGAAGAGAAAAAAAAAAGATTTGTGACCATTGTACTATATGCCAATGCTAGCTATTCAAATGCTGAAATAGCCACCAGTTTGTAAAAAGTTCCTGCTTCCAAGCATGACCGCCTCCAGATAATACTCCCCTCCCTTGTAAGCTGATGCTATGCAAAGCACATGAACCTTGATTGAAGGGAAGATTCTTTTGCCTTGTATATTTCCCTTTAGCTACCCACCCATCCAAACATTTAGGTGGGGAGCACAAGGCAACATCCACAAATCACTCAAGCCAGATATCTTGCCTCCACCTGATCCAGTAGCTCCAAAGGTGAACCTGGGTGAGCTGCTTGATACAGCAAACGTCCACCTCAGTTCTTTCATCTGCAAAATGGGAACGAGGGTGAGTTTTCCCCAGAAGGTTCCTGGTGAGGCACTGGACAGCGTTTTGCACATTTAACTTTAAAAGAGCCTCTGTTGCTCGTTATTTTTAATCCTATTAATTGTGTTTCCCCTTGAAGCCTGTGGGGCCAGCCTACGTCAAGGTGCTACGTTATCCAGTCTCAGGCGAGCCCTGGATTTCCTCCTGGGTCTAGCCCACGCAGACCCCAGGACATCCCTTCAAACTAAGTAAGGCGAACAGCGAGCCTGATAACAGCCGTCTTTCTCCGGGGCTCGAGAAGAAGCCGCCGCCGCCACCGCCCTCAACCCCCAAACCCCCAAATGCAAAGACGGTTCCCTAGCCTGCTAGGCTCCCTCCAATTTTGTGTATTGTTTCCATCCTGTGAAAACCGCCTTTGGAAAGATATTTCTGCTTCTATTTTATAATAAAAGCGAGACATCCAGACTAGCGATGCAAGAAGTGGGAAGAGGTTCTGAGTTCAAGTTTTCTCAGCGCTTTTAAAACAAGGCAGTAACCGAGAGCCGTTCGCGTCGGGTTGCACAGCTGTGCAGGGCTCTGGGGGAAAATGGTCGCAAGAAGCGGCGAAACACAACAGCCAGAAGCTGTGCGCAGGGTGTGGCAAAATCGCCCGCGCTCCCGCACCTCAAAATTAACCCAACTTCGATCCTACTCACCATCCTGACTTCTTTTTTTTTGGGGGGGGGGGAACCCTTCCCTGTTCGCTCTCCTGACAGCAGCAACGTTCAACGGCAAGGCCATCTTTCCCATCAAGGAAAATGAAAGTTTCCTGAGGAAACGGACCCGCATCGTTTAGGAAACGGAAGTTTCCCCAAACGGGGCGGGAAAAGGGCTTGGCTCTTTTTCCCGGATTACCTCAGGTCGCTGCATAGCCATTTTGTTCTAGGCGGTTTACAAATTGAAACTCTGCGCAACCTATGGGTCCCCTAGATCTGCTTCCTTCCAAATTGCAAAGCAGAGGCTTTGGTTATTTCTCTCGCCTCTCTTCCCTTCTGTGCTCACGACGGTTTTTTGTTTTGCAAATTCCAGTTTTAATGCTCAGGGGGTCCTAGTCCTCCTTGAGCAGGAGTGGAGGTGAACTTTATTTCTTTCCCTCCCCAATAAAACCCTATTTTTTTACAATTTCTCTTGAAATTCCTGAAAGACAGAGAAAGTGGTGGTGAATAGCGTTGGAGAGAAGGAGGGGAAGAGAGAGAGAGAAAATAGGTCCAAAGGTGTAAATTCCAATGTTGGAAAAAAGTGAGGAATATTTGAAGAAAAAAACGGTCCCGGACAGAAAGGAGGTGGGGAGAGAAGAAAAGAGAAAGTATCAGGGTCCAGAGAACTGGCCAATTTAGGTAGTGAAAAATTCTAGTGGTTGCTCCTGCTAAGTTGGATACTGGAATCTAGAGACCAGCTGAACCAAATGAAAGTTAAATGAATAGTAGCTTCTTCAAGATCCAGTGATTTCATGGAACCGTATGATGTTTTCTTGAAACAATACAAAAGTAATTCATAGCTTCTTCCAGGACATTTTCTCCACTTTAGTTCCCTTCCTCACATCCCAGATCACAGGCCCAGGATTTCCTGATGATTTCGATCCAAGTAGCAGGCCAGTTTAGCATAGTAGTTAAAGTGCTGGCCTAAAAACCAGGAGGTTGTTGGTTCAGGCATGAAAAACCAGCTGGGTGACTTTGGTCTAGTTACTCTCTCTTAGACCAACCACCTCACAGGATTGTTGTTGTGGGGAAAAACAGGAGAGGAAGGAGTATTATGTATGTTTGCTGCCTTGAGTTACTTATAAAGTAAAAAAGGCAGGATAAAAATCTAATAAATAAATGAATACTAATCAAGCGTGACCTCTCTCAGCTTTTCCATACCAGCAAAAATATGCCAAAATTATTAGTGTAATTATATTACAATCCTGGAGAGGTTTACATAGATTCCATTAAGTTCTGTAGGGTTGCCAATCCAAATACGAATTTCCCATTTGATCAGTTGCTCATTTATTGAGCAAAATAAATGGTGCTTTTGTCATACATAGGCCAGAAAGATCTGACCTCTATCTACTATCAGGCAAAATGTTTTTAGTCATAAATGAAATTTCCCCATGGATTACACATGAACCCTTGAGTTGCCAAAGAAACTGGCAGGACTAATCCATTGGTGATCATGAGAGTAAGATTGAAGGTCAGATTTTAATTTTTGAGTATGGTTTTGCTTTAGAACAGTTCCACAACCATTCCTTGAACTAGGATTGCTCCTGGTCTTGCAAAAACAAGCTGGGCCTTTTTCTGAAGAATAGTGTGTAATGAGGCCAAATATGATTTCCTTCCATTTCCCATTATATTTAATTGAAAGTAGATGTGCTGTCCAGTCGGGATTTTATTGTTTCCTCCTTTCTCAAACAAAACACGACAATTTGATAATGATTTCTAGAGATGTGGTGATGCCGGCATTGTTCAGACTGCATGCCTGAGCATCACCTGCTATGTTGCAAATAACTTGTAGTTTGTGGGTCACTGGGGTTTATTCAGCAAATGCTTAAGTGATTAAGCAAATTATTAAACATCATGGCCAGTGAATCTGATCAAGAATTGGTTGCAAGGTTGATCTAAACATCCTCCAAGTTGCAAAATGGGTATGTGCACTGAGGGGCAGTTCACCAGCATCATCCTCCCACTTCCTGAATTAATGGTTTCTTTCTTCACTTTCCCGGAGCTTGGAAAATATAAATGTTTCAAATGGGAAAGTGATAGATAAGAAGACTTTTAAAGTTTTCATGTTGCTTTTGGTGGAACCAGCTATATGTCAATTCTGATGTCAAGTTTTCTCCTCTGGATTAAAGCTTTACTTCAAAAGAAAGAACGTCATCATTAGAAAAAGCATGCAGCCTAAATACAAATGGGAGTGTGTATCTGTCTGTGAAAGTCAAATATATCTCTTGGCTCCCTGTATGTCCATCTCTATGGAGGATGGGCAGTATATTTCAGGTTTATGGAGCTTACCTCTGTTTTTTGAATAGAACTAAAGATCCATTGGCTGGAGTTCAAAATTTATTAATCAAGAGATTCTGAGCCATGGCCTGTATTTTGAGGAACAACTGAGCAGAATTCATACTCCTGCCAGGGCAAAAATCCACTTCTTGCTTCTTACCTTTAAGGCTCTCGCAGTTCTGGTTATCTGCTACTCCTACACAATTGTAGGTAGGAAACCTAACTGATATAGAATCACATCAAAGTCTACTGTACTAGTAGATACAAAACTGCCTACAAAACTTCCCCTGCTCCAAATTAGATTATACATATTTTGCTTGGGTTAGCCAATTCTGAATAACTATTCTGCCCCAGTTTTTATATTTTAGCATCTTTCAATGCCACCCTAAGCCAATCTGTAAACCTTAGGTTGAATTCCCGCCCTCTCCCTTGAGAGATGCATCAGAGATGTTCCATCTTCCAGGTTTCAGATGCAAGTCAGGTGTGTATATACATATATATATTAAGTTTGTAATATATTGAGTTTGTAAACAAACTCAAAACAGAAGCCTGATGATGGCAGATGAGATTCTGCTGAAACGTTGCGACAACTTTAAAAGCACTACAATGATGTGGGATAATACCCGAAGGTACAGGTATGCAGGTCTTGGCGTGTTCGTGTCTTTTCCTGTGTAAGATTGAGAGTATCTTGGCAACATTTCGACGAGGTCCCACTCGCCATCTTCAGGTTGGTGTTTTCAGCTTCATGCTTGTGAACAAACGGAATAATATCTCCTGCCTATCAGACATCTGGAAACTAGCCCTTATCAACAAACAAGTCCCAGCCACGAAAACCAACACCGGACCCAAAACAACGCATGACACCACCACCAATCTCCCTCACCAGACTCAAACCCAAACCCACGTCATAGACGAAAGGCAACCACCATCCAGAAACCAGGTGTCACCACAGCTGCCACACACCCCAACCCCCAAACCAAGCAAACTGACACATGCCATGAACACATAGCCAGGCTTCAAACTTGGAGCCAAACCAAAACCCGGAACATCACAGCCATCCTCTCAGGATATCACATCACAGAACCCAGGAGGTTACACCACAAAACCTCAGGATGTTACAACACAGCCAATGACCCAGGTGATTAGAGCACAAGAGCCAGGATGTCACAACAATAGAACTCAGAAGGTTATCACCAGACCATTACCCAGGTCATTACAACCCAGAAGATTACAGCACAAGATCCAGGATGCCAAAACAATAGAATTCAGAACGTCATCACACAGCTCATTACCCAGGTCATTACAACACAGGAGGCTGATAGAACACAGCCAATACCTTAGCCACACATGTTCTTACCAAAAAGCCAGCCAATCTGCAAACATCAATTTCATCAACCAATCCATCAGCCAACTTCCCCACCAGTATTTAAAGAGAGACGGCAGCTCTGATCACGCTTTGCTCGCACAAGCACAAAGCCAAAAGCACCAGCTTGAAGATGGTGAGTGGGACCTCGTCAAAACGTCACCAAGATACTCTCAATCTTACACGGGAAAAGACCCGAACATGCCAAGACCTGCATACATCTTAACAAGCTACACCCCAAAATACAATTCGCCATGGAAACAGAAACCAACTTCCCTTCCTGGACATCCTAATTTACAAAAAAAACAATGGCTCCCTAGGACACACCATCTTCCAGAAAAAAAACACACACCAACTGCTACCTAAATGCACAATCCCATCACCACCTTGCACAGATCAACTCCGTAGCCAAGACCCTCATCTTCAGAACCAAACGCCTAGCTGACAAAGACCACCTGAGAACAGAACTATATACCCTCACTAACGTATTAATTTCCAACAGATTCCAAAGAAACACAATTACCAACCTAATCCAAAGAGAGATACCCCCCCAAAACCAAGACACAGAACAAGACAACAGTATNATATCATACCCTTTAATTTCTGCTATAAACAAAAATACAGGATAAATCTTAGATTAGATGGAAACTTGTAGAATACCATAAATCAACAGTCTAAATGTCAAATAGCCTGTTAACACTGTTTTTTTGGATGTGTGTCCTGACAGGAATGGCTGCAATTACTGTGAAAAAATGCCTCAACACCAGCCAGCCCAGAAGTTGGTAGTATGAAAAGCTACTTGGATATCCAGGAAAATTTTACTCCGTTCATTTAGTTTTTGACATCAGTGGAGAGTATCTGGTTCTGGAAACTTTTTAAAAATTCATTTTATAACTAGTCCATTAAGCAGATGAGAGCACACCCCTTAGTTATTTTATCATTTCCCATAATAGGGAGTTACAGCACAATCAACTTAATCAGCCGGAAGGACACGAGTTTAGCAAACAGCTGGTAGCCTTCACCTCTCTACATGTCCCATGCTCTTCCTTCAGATGTATAAACTGAAGATAATGTATGCAAACAGGAACAGTGGGATTTGATGCTATTTTTATATGACCTGCCCCAATGCTGGAGTGGCTGTTGAAGAAATCTGATAAACTTTGCCTGCAAAGCACAATGAATATTACAGTGAGTCCTTGGGTGTACCAGTTTCTCTCCTACAATATTGAGGGAGAGATATTGAACGACATTGAAAGTCATCACTGGTCTTTTTTTACACAGACATAATAGAAGCAAAAAAAGTAATGTCTCTTTACTACATCTACAGCCATTGAATAAGATTGCAAATGGTTTTGGGATGGGCCCAAATTTACATTCAAACCAATTTGTTCCTTCATTTTTCTGCAGACTCCACCAACCTGCTTCACTGTCTCAATTCCCAAATGAATCAAGGTGCTTCTTGAGATTTATTAGATCAGGAGTCCCCAGCTTGTCACTTGTGAGCTATGAGGATTTTGCAACTGGGCTGTGGAAATGGCCAGTGAGTGGACCTGTGCACATATCACTTGTGTGAGCAGTGTGTATATATGAGGTCAATTTGCATGAGCTCATATACATGACACTTGGGCAAATGGAGCTGTGTGTGCCAGCTGCTCATATGGAACCATCCCTTCTCCCCCTGTCGATCTGCTAAGCAGAAATATTGGGGAATTCTGTGCTAGAGAAAAGAGTATGCTTATGAGTGATAGAGACAAGCACCAAAGTTATCTCTCCACAGATAGCTTCAATATCAAGAGGATCTCTCAAATATCAGATTTGTATAAAAATATATAATTAACAGAGATTAATTTCATGGTATTATAGCATTGGAAATATCAATATCCACCGTATCTTCTGTATATCATTGAATGGAAGAAACAATTAGTATGGTTGTTATTGTCATTAAAAACAATTATGCCGAACAAATCTTATTTCATTCTTTGACAAAGTGACTAAATTAGTGGACCCATGAAATTCTGTGGACATAGTATACTTGGATTTCAGTAAGGCATTTGACAAAGTAGACCACAATCTGCTTTGTGATAAACTAGAAAAATGTGGAACAGACAGTTTTGTATTTGGTGCGCGGGAATAAAGAGGCAGAGATGAGAGTGAAAGGCTGACAAGTTTATTGTAACATTGTAAAGCAGCTGCGGCTTACCACTAGCTAACAGGCGGCCGGCTGACAGAGAATAACTGATTCCGTTTGATACCTCCTTTTATACTTAGCTGTCAAGCAGAAACATCCAATCAGAAGGGATTCTGGCTCCCTCTCAAAGAACGGACCGGACTGAAGACTTTAGCAGAATGCTGTACTCCTTCCCTCTGGTTAGGAGCATGCATAGTTCTCCAGATAGGCAAGGTGTCACCTGATTCACCCAGATCTCCTCAGTCCAGCTGGAGCAGTTGAAGGGAGAGGACCTGCTGCTGAGCTGGAGGTCTCCACTGGGGCATTTCCAGAATTTCATCTGGGAATATGTCAAGAGCTAGCGGGAAGTCTTCTAAAAGAAGGCCTGCCTCAAGAAACCGCTGGTCAGGATTTGGCTCTGATTCTTTCTTGTTGGCCTCTGGGGAGTCCGCGTCATTTGCTTCAGCTTCGGCTTCTTCCAGGGATGAGCTTGTAGGGGCACTCCAACAACTTCTCAGTTAGTCAATGTGCTGTCACCAAATTCTCCCATCGGCCAATCTTATTCTGTAAGATTTTGGCCCAGTAACCCCCTCTATCACCCTGGTAACCATAGTGAGTTTCCCACATAATTCCAAACTGGGTCACCCTACTGCTTGAATCTAATGAGGTTGCTAGGATATAGGCCGGGTGCAGATGGTCAAGGATGGTCCTTAGCCACCTGCCCATTAGTAGTTCTGCGGGTAATAGATTAGTTGCAGAACTGAAGGTAGTATGTTGAGTGAGGAGGTATAGGGCAACCAGTCCCCTTCAGTAATTCTTCCAAAAGCCTTTTTGGGTAATCTAATGGCTTGTTTAGCCAAGCCATTCAAAGCCAGATGGAGAGATAAAGACATATCTGATTCCTTTTTGGGCTATGAATAGTTCAAAGGAGCTAGAAGTGAACTGGGGGCCATTATCAGAAACTAGGGTGTCTGGGTACCCATGAGTTCCAAAATGCTGTCAATGGCCCTAGTCACAGCTTCTGTGGTGGTGGACTTTAATAGGGATAGTTCAAACCATTTAGAATAGGAGTCCACCAGAAGTAAGAATGTTTTCCCTTGGAAGACCAAGGGGTCCTGGTATTTTCCCACTCCCCTGGAGTGGCAGCAGGAAATGCTGGCCTTGACAATTGGCACCTTTGTACCTTTTTGTTCACTGCCTTGTCCAAACCAGGCCACCACACATAGCTTCAGGCCAAAGTCTTTATCCTGGTTATTCCAGGATGCCCTTCATGCAACACAAAATACGAGGCCTCAACTTGTAAGGGATAATTACCCTGCTCCCCCAGAGAAAGCACCCTTGTTGAACACTCAGTTCAAATTGGCATGTTTTAAAATGGCTAAATTCCACTGCTATAGGGCTTCTCGGCCACCCCCCTCACAACCAGTCTAGAACTCGACATAAGTATGAATTTTTTGAAGTAAACTGAGCAATGTCAGCAGCAGTCAATGGTAATTGCAAGTCGACAATGAGGAAAATAGAAATAGTTGGGGCAGGTGCACCTGCTTAAAGCAGCTGCATGTGCCAAGTTCTTGCCAGGCCTGTAAGTAAGGGTATAACTATAGGCAGCCAAAAATAAAGTCTAACATATCATTCATAGAGATAGAATTGGAGAGCTTGGTTTGTTTCCAGCTAAGATGTCTAGCAGAAGTTGGTAATCTGTGACAAGTTCAAAATGGTGGCCATACAAGTTTTCATTAAACTTTTTAATTGATGCAATAGCAGCCAAGGCCTCTTTATTTGGCTGTAGTTTTTATCTGTTTGGATAGAGTTCAAGAGAAAAACGCAATAGGAGCTCTTGACCATTTGGAAGCCTATGGCCTAAAACAGCACCAATCCCAAAAAGTGAAGTATCGCATACCAAAACTAAAGGGAGCAAATTGTTGAATTGAATCAAAACCTTTTGTGAGGCCAATAGTGACTTAACGGCTCCAAAAGAGGCTTGTTCCTTAGTGCTCCATTTCCAGGGAGTCTCAGAATCCAGGAGTCTGTGTAAGGATTCTGCTACTGTTGCTTTATGGGGCAAAAATGAACTGTAAAAATTGAGGAGGCCCAAAAATGCTTGTAATTTAGGTTTTCTAGTAGGAACAGGGGCTTCCTGAATGGCTCTAACTTTTGATTCAATTGGGTGAATGCCAGCAGAATCAATGTGGTATCCCAAAAAGTCTACCTGATCAATAACAAATTTGCATTTCGTTCTGTTGAGCTTAATCCCTATCTTTTTGAAACAATTCTTCTTAATCGACTTAAAAAGTCTTTGGTACTGTCAGCTGCAATAAGGATGTCATCAAAGTAGGGGATGACTCCTGGTATGTTGTATAATAAATGTTCCATTATGGATTGGAAGATTCCTGATGCTATGCTTATGCCAAATTGTGTGTTATTGTCTGTGCTTCAGCAGTTTGCTCATCCACAGGGAATTGTTGGCCTGGCTCATATCTAATTTTGCAAAAATTGAACTTTTGCCCAATGAATGAAGCAATTGTTGTATAATAGGCACTGGGTAGGCAGTTTGCTGGAGACACTTATTAATTGTGGATTTATAATTCACATAAATTGTAATTGAGTCATCATGTTTTAAAGGAATGACTATGGGGTCTCCCAAAATCTACAGGTTCTAGCACTCCATGGGCAATAAGCTTGTCCAGCTGAGCATCCACTTTGGGGCACAGGCCTAAAGGTATTCTGCACAGTATGAGCCTGATTGGAGCCACCTGGGGGTCCAAATTAAGTGAGATGGGTATGCCTTTATAACCCAGTTTGTCATCAAAAACTTCAGCAAAGTCAGAAAGTAATTGCTCTAAGTCTTGTGTAGTAGCTGAATTAATGCCAGTCACCTATAAGCCCAGGGAGGCAAACAATCAAGTCCTAACAAACTTGGTAAGCATTCATCCACTGTAACAAGAAAGAGTTGTCCTTTGAATTGTTGAAATTGGATGTGAAGCTTGCTGTTTCCAATGGCTGGAATGGCTTGACCTTGGTGATCTTATAGTGACAGCTTGCAAGATGTCAGTTATTTTCTTGAGATGTCAGGAACCAGATGCCTCAGGGTGTTCTAGGACAGGATAGAAAGGGAAAAGCCAGTATCCATTTCCATATTGTAGGGTTTGCCTTCTAAAAGAACATCAACATGTATTTTGTTAATGTAAGGATAACAGTTTTGGTTAGTTAGTGCTTCAGCTCTTGGACATGCTTTATTTATTGTAAAGCAGTTCTCTTTTGGTTTAAAATTTTTGGCTGTGGCTGGTATGGAGCTGGCTGGCTCATATTCTTCCCAGCTTGGCAGATTCTTGCTTGATTCTTGGCATATTCTTTCTTTGGCACCTGAGGCAGATGACGTTACTGTAGTGGCAGATTGCATGGTTGCCTCCATAGCTCACACAGATGATCTGTGGTGTGATGAATCTCTTTTTGGCTATGTAGTTTCTTCTTTGGGCCAGCTGGGGACCCTTCAGATGGTTTTCTTCTTCCTTGTGATAGAATTCTGTGTTGACAGCTTCTTCATAGTGAATGGGTATGTTGGTTCGTCTGCTCTGGTAGCTACTGGAGCTTTGAATTTCTGCCACAGAAGGTATTGACATTTTCATGGCTTGTGCCTCTTCAATGGCTGCTTTTAGATTAAGGTCACCTTTGGCCAGGAGATGCCTCTGTAAAATGGAGGTCTCTAACACCCCAGACCAACTGATCTAAAAACATGTCATCCAGGTCCCAGAAACCACATTGAAGGGCAGCCAATCTGAGGGCAATCATATATTCACTGCTGGTTTCTCCCCCAGCCTGGTTCCTTCTTCTGAAGGCGTCCTAGCGGGCTATGCGGGATGGCTTTGGTGTGTAGTGGTTACTCAGCTATAGTTATTCAGTGGTTACTCAGCTTACTCACACCACTCAGTGTGAAGTGGTTACTCTTGCAGCATTTCCCATGTCACAGCTTTGACAGTTTGTGGGGCTAACAGGGCCGTGGCGTTATCAAAGACAACTGCTCTGCAGAAGCTGAGGAAGTACACTTTTCTTCTGTTAGCAGGGATCTCTGTCAGATTGGCGGCTTCCATCATGCATCCAAATCTGTTGATATAGGACATTCAGGTCTCAGTAGTCGGATGGAAAGGTACAAAGTTTGGTGGTGCTGCCATGTGACTTGCTTACCTTCAGCTCAGTGATTTCAGCTCTTGTTACCTCAGTATATGCCTCACTGCTCTAATCTCATCCTTGTTGCCAGTTTTGTATTTGGTGTGTGAGAATAAAGAGACAAAGGCGAGAATGAAAAGCTAACAAGTTTATTGTAACATTGTAAAGCAGCCATGGCTTGCCGCTAGCTAACTGGCGGCCGGCTGACAGAACAGCTGATTCCATTTGACAGTTCCTTTTATACTTAGCTGTCAAACGGAATCAGCTAATCAGAAGGGATTTCAGCTCCCGCTCAAAGAGCGGGGTGGAGTGAAGACTTTAGAAGAACACTGCAGACAGCATCTCAATCAGATAGCTGATAAACCACACTCAATGTATAGTTAGTTCTTAAAGGAACTACATCTACATGGAAGGAAGGAAGCAGTGGTGTGTCCTAAATTCTGTTTTAGACACAATACTCTTCAATATGTTCATAAACAATTCAGATGAGAGGATAGATCACATCAAATTTGCAGATGACATCATGGCTCAAGATTCAGAGACATTTCAACAGGCATGAACACTGGGCTCTACATAGGAAAATGAAATTTAGTGGAGACAAAAGTAAGATTTCATACTCAAGTAAGAAAAACCAAATGTATAGGTAGAGATTAACTTAAACATGACTCAATAGCAGTAACTGAAAGAGGGATCTTGGAGTCCTAGAGTGTAGAGTTGTAATTGCAGGAATGTTCCAATCTCAGATGGCAAACCTCAGATAAAAAATGTTTCCAAGAAAATACAACTCAGGCAAACAAAGTCACTAATTTACAGATAAGGGAGGATTAGAGAGGGGAAGTAGATGTATGTTAGACTTTAACTAGGGATAATTAATTGTATGAATTACTGTACTAAACAGTAACAAAAGTTAAGCAGTAACCAAAGTTAACCAATGATGGAGGATAACTAAAAATGTACATAAAATTCAAAGACTGTACTCCAAATAAAGCATCATCATAATTCAGTTGTTCATGATCCAAACAACTTGACTGCTTCAATTATTACATCAGTGGCCGCCTGAACAGGGACCCTTTTATTTCATCCGGCAAGGATTTGGTGCACCCTCAACCCTTTGTTGGTTTTCAGCCTTTTGGTTTCTGTAATATGGGGTCTTTGCTTTCTGAGTAACAAAGGAAGCATGTAGATGAATTAGCGGTTATTTGTTGAAGAAGAATACCGAAGGGTACCACAGAGAAATCTCCTAAGGCTGGTCCTGGAGATGCAGCTCAATGCCTATGGTACTCAGACAAAGGGTCCTTAAAATTAAACTGATTGGGAATGTATTGGGGAATAACATTGCATACTGAACCTCGAGCCAAAAATAGAAGTTTTGCAGGTGTTGGCATTTATGTAGGCATGCAACTTGAAAAATTTGGTCACAATGAACTTTCTCTTTTAACCACCTGCACTTCACATTACACATAATGCTGCTCATTTGGCCCCCTTCTTCACCTGAATATATGCCTTCATTCCCTCAGCTCTGCAGAATACAGGGCAAAAGCCTCCTGACTCTATTGTTCAATCTTCTTTTCATGAAAATGGTAGAGACTTGTAAAAGGGATGGCCTCTATCACAGGAACAAAACTTGCAGAATCAACTGTCTGTTGTCCAGTACAATATCGTCCTAGTCGGCTACAGCTTGGACTGAAAGTAGCAGAATGGGAGGGTCTGCCTTATCAGATCTTAAGAGAGTTTAAAAAGCAGTTACAGACTATGGGATAGTGGAATTTATACAAGAGGACTTCTCGAAGGGAAAAAAAATGGTTATACAATTGATCCCTGAAGATTGGAAGCAAATATTTTGCATGATTTTACATGGCATGCAATATGTGGTTTGGAAGAGTGATATATAAGACATGCTCAGCTGCTTCTTTAGGAGGAAGAAGAGTATATACAGCTGAGCAGCTATTTGGTTCTGGACCGTTTGGTACAATTCCTACTCAAGTTGTTCTTCATCCAGCTACATTAACTATTGTTTCTAAATGTGCCTTTCATGCTTTCTTAAGGAGCCTCCAAGCCTGGGAGAACCTCGAGCAAATTTTGAACCTTTGACAGAATGCCAGTGAGCTTATGCTGACTTTATTCGAGCATCTGTCCAAAGCAATTAGATAGCAGTTTGATCATCAGGAAGCTGCTGGTGACAACTTCTTCGCCAGTTAGCTATTGAAAAATGCTAAAGGCTAGGTCACACTGGCCCGACGGATGCAAAACGTATGCAAAAAGGACACAGCGGATGAGTAAAATTTGGGGTGGCTCCATCCATTGTTATCCGCTCCAAATGCGCGCGAAAAATTTTGCCATAAACGAACGGAAAACAAGGGAAAGGAACGGACGGCGCGCCGCCCTACGTACCAACAGTGGTGAATAGCGAGTATGTTAAGCGGAATGTTTCTAGAACAGCCCTAGCGGATGGAAGCCAATGAAAACATCCGCAGGGCTTCAGGGGAAGAATAGCCGAAGCGGACACATAGCGGAAGGACGAAGGATGCATAGCGGATGATGCGGATGCATCACAGACGCCTATAGGATGAGACAGCGGATATGTAGCGGCATGTCTAGCAGATGCAAACGTTCACTGCGCATTGCAGGAGGAGGAATTGTCGTTCATCTCCGCAGACATAAACAGGAATCAGCTCGCCAGAGCAGTCACCATTCAGACCTGCTGCCAGCAGACATCTTGAAGAACACCATGGTTTCGTCCACGTCAGTGAGAGAAAGAGAAAGACTGTGCCACTCCTGCCAGCCCTTGGCAGGAACAGCTAGACCACCATCCCCACCGCACCTGTCACTGACTCTGAAGCTGCTGGTGCTTCTGCTGCTGGTGGCGTTTCTGCTGCTGGTTGCTCCTGGTGTGTGCTGTGCTGGTGGCTTCGCCTGCTGGTGCCTGCTGGTGGTAGTGGTGGATTTGCTGCTGTGGGTGGACCAGCCCCAAGCCCTCAAAGCCTTGCTGTGAACAGGCCCTGAAGGCCCCTACCAGAGGGGGGAAAGACCGATGGCAAGGCAAGGAGAACGGAGAGAGGAAACACGTACTCCAATTCCGGAAGACCATGAGAGGAAGGTGTGTGTAGAAATGGCTGAGGGAGAACAAGTACTTGTGGAGAAAGGGCCACAGCTCTATCATGACACCAAGAGAAAGCAGGCCAGCATGGACGAGACAAGGCAGAGCAGCAGGGCTTACACTGCAGATGTACTTCCTTGGGATGGTGGAAGCACATGCACACCCTGGTATGGCAATGCTGCACCTGAAGAAATCTGGCCGAGCCGCTTGTCCAAGCTCACTGACCGGGAGGATGTAGTTGATGGCAAAGTGCAGGTTCCTGGAGGGTGAGCGGTTGCCACCGAGGACAGCCCTTCTTGTCACCTCTCCCTCAGACAGCCCACAACAGCCACTCCTCTTCCGCAAGGGAGACAGACACCATGTCCCAGCAGGGGTGTCTTTGGAGGGCCCCACAGCAGAGAGACCCCCAGACGCTTGCACTCCCCAGCCAGTAGGACATGTAGGATGCCCCTGTCTCAGATGGGTGAGAAAGGAGAAGCAACATCCAGAGACCAACCACCCCCACCCCCAGCCTCCACCTCCAAGAAAGCAGGCAGAGAGGCAGACTGGAGGGCCAGAGCCACACTGTCCTTTCTTGGACAATCAGGGGACCACAATCAAAACCAGCACAGATCTTCTCTCTCAGCTGCGTCACAGCGACCATCCATCCTGTTGAATCGCAAAGCACTCATCACACTACGTGGGAGCCAGACCCCTCATGCGACCTGCCCCGAGGCCAGTACCAGGGTTGATGATAGGAGAAGATCACAAGCACTTGCTGCACCCACCTTCCAGGCCCAGCATGACCTGCTTCCGACCCACTACCAGGACTGCTCCTCCACCCCACGGTTGATGTCACAGACCGTTCCACAGCTTTCAAACAAGCCCCCCTCAGCTCTACAAGGCTAAAGTTACTAGACTTCCGCACAGAGAGGCATCCCTTCCCAGTCCAGGCCCAGAGTACAATCGCATGCCACAGACGCCTCAACCTGAACCCAGCTGCAGGACCAGACAGCCCCAGCTGCACTCCTCCTTCCTCCACCCCACAGCCAAGCCCCTCAACAAAATCTGTCATCAGTACTGTGCCTGACATCCCCAGGTCCTTGAGGAAGGGCCTCTCACCTCACAGGACTGAGTCAGTGTCTCTGAGAGCTCTTGCTAAACACAACCATCCCCTGTTTGTACTCTTGGGCCAAGCATCCCAATGGGTGCCTCAAGACCAGCACTCCATCCACAGCGGCACCTCACAGTCCCAGCAGGCCTGCTCGACAGCTGAAACCCATGGACCATACCTCAAAGTTGACTGAGAATCGTGCGCAGATGACTGAGTTCTTACTGTTCACTTTAATGCTCTTGCCTTAAGACACATTTGTTGGTTCATTTTCCTCGTTTTTATAAAGTCAATACAGTTTACTTAAGACAGTTATTAATTAAAGGTTATCTTTTGCTTCACACACTTGGCTTCACTTTTGGTTACTTATATAAAGTGTTGGTTGAAAACTTTTAACAAATGGTTAAGCCTTTGCATGCTTGTGGGATAGGTAAGGATAGTTGTGGGCAAGTGCGGTAAGGATAGTTGCGGATGGTAAGGACTAGTTGTGGGATGGTAGGATAGTTGTGGGATGGTAAGCGATTGCTGTGGGATTTGATTAAACCTCCAGCTGCAAGGCATTAGTGGGGACTGTCCAATGGGTGCCTAACCCTCCAGCTGCCATACATATGGCCCTTTTTATCTAATAACAATTTATTCATTTTGATTAACACATTTCAAAATAAACAAAGCCTCTTTATTAATGCCTACCAGTTGTAGGGCCACTCAACATACATGGCCCAATCTCATCCGTGTGATGAGACAGGCTGACGGAAGCATCCATTAAGCAATCTATTCCATCCTGTCTTGCCAACTCCAAGCTGCTTCCAGCTGGGGTATTGCACCAGTGTTTCAGTAGGGTTGCCGCTGCTTCTTCCCTTCATTGTGAAAGCCTCTTAGCGGGCCTTGTATTCAGAAAGTGTAATTTTCAGGTTCGTCCTTGCTCCATTCACCCAGGGCTCCATGTCCTCCATTCCTCTGTTTGACGGTCGACAGCTGTTCTTTGCAACACTGGGTCAGCGGGTCTCTCGGTTGCGCATGAGATTGTGCAGGATGCAGCAAGCTTCACCGATGCTCCTCCAGTCCCTGGGTTGATTGCTTGCGCATGGTGGTGAAGAAGTACCTGGAACTTGTGGCCCAGGGATGCCAAAGGCGTTCTCTTCCAGCCCGTTCTTAGCCGCGGAAGGCCTGTAGTTTGAAGATCCTTCCTTCCATGGTGAGTATCTGGAACTGTAAGGGCTTCATGAGGATAGTTCTGAGGAGAAAAGGTGTCATCACCACCGTATGATGAAGTAGGGCACATCTTGGTGTCGATGGGTAGGGGGTCTGGATCTGGACAAAACCCATGATGAGGTTGCGTTCCAGCCCACCTTGAGGTCACTGGCATTGTATACCTGGCTTTCTGAAAGCTGACGCCGTTGCCTAAGCTCAATGTACATTGAACTTGTAGTCAGACTCAAACCATGGCACCAAGAGGATGATACTGAAAGAAGACCCTTGTAGTTGTGATAAGGAGGCCCTGAGTTGGCTGGTAGCTTTCAGTGCGCATGTGCTTCCATCCTATGGCTCCACACGCGGTGTGGGAGAAGTTCCACCTCTGATTTACACTGCCTCTGCATACTTTTCTCAGCTTTCTGTCAGTGGTGGAGGACACTGGAGAGCTCCTCTACGTATTCTTTGATGATGGCCTGCGCACCACTGTCTCTGACCCACTTTGCTAGATGCTGTTATGTGGCACCATCCAGGCATACGCAATGTTTTCTGTATGTATGGTTCCCAGAGACTTATGGGCCAGATCCAGAGCACTACCTTCAGTCCAGGGTCCCAGGCATGGGACGAGAAGTTGGTGACTCGCTTGGTCAACCTAGGGTCTCTGACGCTCAACAATATTCGTCAAAATGGCGAGTGGCATCCTCATGAAGTTGCTGGAATGCATATGAGTGTCTTCAATTTCTTCAGCTCCACCATCAGCTTGTCATTACAGGGTCCAAAAACTCCCACTCTCTTCAGATCCCCATCGTCGGCCACATAGCCTATCTAATGTTCTTTGGATGTTCTCCTTCTGTCTCCTTGCGTAGAAAAGGTGTTGAAACAGTCTTGAAGAGAGCTTTGTTCTGGTACTGTTGAGATGATTGGCAGCTACCATAAAGAGTGGTGATGATCCATGGCTGGAGATCAGACTGATGATGTGGAAGAGCAAGAGCAAGGAGTGAAGAGGTCTATACACGCCAGCTGCTGGATGTTTAATTGAGATCCAGGTGATTTCTCCCTTTTTTATAGGAAATATCGTCGTTTTCCGCTAGTTGTCCTTCCCACATACTCTAGGCACACTCCAGAACTATCGCTAAATTTCTGAGATACACCCCATATTACAAAACATTCTTGTCCGTTTAATGCTGTTAGTATACCGAATGCATCTGCTTTCATCCTTTCTATTTCCATCTACTAAATGCTGTGTGGACGTTCCCTGTACCTCGCTTCCCCCTCTTTCACTTTTCAGCTGCAGCGGATTGTGAGTTGACGGGGAATGTTCCAGAGGATACAAGAGATTACAGTGCGACATGTAACGGATGACAACCGGACGTCGAGAATAGTTTGTGTTGCCCGATATGTGTCGTGGACGAGTACATTGTACACGGCGTGGCCTGGGACGAGGCAAGTTCATCCGCCCTCAAAAAGTTTTGTGGCAGCTTCCCCAAAACTTTTTGAGCGGATGAAATTGCAGTAGACGGATGGTTTGACAGGATAGAGCATAAATAAAAAAGTACGCCAGTGAGTTACACACACGATGCATCGCGTTTTCCATGGGATGGCCAAGCTTTTTTGTCCCGTTTACATCCACTTTGCGCTCCGTTGGTTGGCAGGGCGACACTGCGGCTTAATGTAGATTGTAAAAGAGTTTAAATAGGCCATTAAAGGCACTGCTTATTTTACACTCTGGCAGATACGCTGCCGAGTCTGCAGGATATTGGATCACAAGCTCTATAAAATGCAATATTTGTTAGCAGGCTGCTATTCAGAAGGAACAGCAACCAATTGGTAACTGATTTTTCAGTGTAGACAATCTGGCCACCTTTTCAGAAGGACTGTTGTTCTACACCTGGTTCTATGCCTCAGAATCGTCCTTCTAAGAAGTGCCGCTATTTGCAAAAAGGGAATTTAATTGGGGCATTAATATCAGTTTTGGTCGGCGGAAAACTTTCCAATGGCTGTGGCACCCACCCAGATCAAAAGCGTGCCTTTTCCCTACTTGACTCCTCATAGGCAGTCCTCTCATTCCTCCCCAGCCACAGCCTGGTAGCGCTGGATTGGTTATAATCAATTCAAGAGGAAATTGAGGTTTAAATTTCCATGGAGGTTTAAAATAGTTCCATCTGAATTTAAAAGTCCCTCTTCCTTCGGATTAGTTTGGCTTAATTTGCCTCATTTCTGCACACAAAAAGGGCTGTTTTGTGTCGCCTGGTGTAATAGATTCAGATTACACTGGTATCCCTCATGATCAGGATTTTGGGTGAATCTTCCTCAAGTTTCTCCTTGTAATTCTTCTGTGCTTCAATTGCTTTCTTCTTCCATATTGAAAATTTCCATCTCCTGGTTATGGTAATCGTGGGGATGTAGGATTTGGCATCAATTTTTATATCTGTAGGCTTTACTTCATCAGCTGAACTCCTCTCGTCTTTGTTAACGCTCTTCTCATAAACAACCATTCAAAGGGTTATTTGGATACTGTAGCCGATATTACTGTCATCTCCCTCTTTACACTGGCCAGTACAGTGGCCAAAAACTGACAGTTTCTTCGTTGTGGGGAACTAGGAGGTTCTCCAGCTGCTGTGGCAGAATGTTCAAGAAATTAATGTTAAGCAACAATCTGTTGGTAAGTCGCTTCTCCTATAACCATACATTTTAGATATTCAAACTAATATTTGGGGGCCATGAATATCCGTTTCTGCTTCTTCTAACCCATTTGATTCTTGATGATAGCTCTTCCTTCTTAAATGGGCTCTGGTTCTACACGGTTTGGGTGGAACAATATGCCATCTACAACGGGAAAAATTTTGCTGCTTAAACAATTGGTTCAAGAACAAAATGGCTGCTGGTTCATATAGAACCTTTACTAGTCTTGGAATACTCCTGTTTTTGGTTAAAAAAAGGAAAAATGGGCAAAATGGCGTTCCTTCCAGGATTTAAAATGTATCAATCCATGGTCCTTTACATGTGGTCTACCAGAGCAAAATCCTAACTTAATCCTAATTTTTATAAATTTTGGTAGTTGATCTTAAAGACTTGCTTTTTACTTTACCTTTGCAGCCTCAAACAAAGCAAATTCTGTGGTTTACTGGTCCTAAGTTTTTTAATATAGAATGCCCACAAAAACGATATCATTGGCGAATGTTGCCCTCAGGGAATGCTTAATTCCCCTACACTTTGTCATACTTATGATTTAATGCCTTAACCCTTTTGGAATAAATTTCTTTTCCTATTTAGTTATCATTATATGGATGATATATTGATAAGGCAGCCCAGATTTCTTGAATGAATTCCTAAGTTGTTAAAAGAGTTAACGGATATTAATGGCACAAACAGGGATTGTATAACTGCAGACGAAAAATTTCAAAAGGTAGAACCTAATAGCTACTTAGGACACTAGAATGGTGGCAGCAATTCCTCTATTCCATTTCTTCCTGAATTACAAGTAATAGAAAATATAATACATTAGTACAATGGCAAAAATTACTTGGCATTATTAATTGGGGCATCCCATTCTTCTACATTTACAACTGGTATATTTGTCTTATTTTCAGTCTTTGAAAGGGAGCACAATCACCAAGGAATCTAAGTTTGTATTAACTGATGCTTCAAAGAACATGCCTTCAAGAAATATTGAATAAGTTAAGCATTGAATATGTGGACAGGAATAACATCTTCAACAACAGGACTTTGGCTTCGGCTATTCTACCCCACTAACCCTTACCCACGGGATGTCTTTATTCTAGCGTCTCCACAAGCGGTTCAACATTCCTGAATGGATTAATTTGGTCAGCTACTCTGCTAGAACATATATTCCCTTATCAATCCAGCATCAGAGGATTGATTATTAAAGGTCGTAAACCAAGCCTTACACTTACAAGACAGGATTCCATTAGCATAGCTTTCACTCAAACCAAAGTGAATATGAAGTCATTTGATGATGATTTCAGAATCATCTGCAAGATAGCCTTTTTCCTCATATGTCGAAACTTGTATCTTTACCCAAGATCCTAAAATAGTGGTTACTACTAACTTTAAATCCGGCCTGTTTTCTTCCATTTTTGATGAAATCCTATTTCTAAAGCTCTTATAGTCTTTACCCAATTGGAGTCACCACAAAGGATGTGGTTTGTTTGGCAGATTCAAAAAAACATGGATTCTAAGATTTAGCTGCCACACAGACTTCAGCTCCACGTGGCTGAGGCTGGCTGCTAGTGATTTGGGCTTTACATTGTCCAATGACCAACCTATTACTTAATCATTGATTACCTGCAATTTGTGTAATTTAGCTATGGCAATATCTTCCTTATTGTGCTCATCTTGGATAGGCAGAAATTTGTTATCACTTGTTTTTATATACTTTAATAGTTTGGAAACTGCACTTGTATTCTTTGTAGATAGAACACATTTGAAGTCATACTTCCTTTACTAATGCATTGACATGAACGAATCGGAAGGCGCAGATGAATCCCTTAAAGGATGGGTTGCGTCTGTTGTTTGCACTGATCCTGTTGCTATCATTTTCTTATTTTGCATAAAATGCCAAATTCAAACCTGCAAAGCAATTTTAAAATTTCATTATCTCAAGCCCGGGAATTGTCCAGGCTTGCCAGCTTACAGCATGGCAGTTCCCTTTCCAGTGGGTGTCAACACCATGGCGAACCCAAGCTAATCAAATTTGGGCAAATGGATGTAACTCATAATTTTCAAGCCTTTAAGCATAACCTGTTATCTCATACATCTGTGACACTCATTCACACTTCCTCTGGGTTACTGCTTTCAAAACATGAGATGTCTTCAATGTTATTTCTCATTGCCTATTCTCTTTTGCTGGTAATGGGTCGGCTTCTCAGTTTAAAACTGGACAGTTGCCCTGTTTATATTAGTTAAGGAAATTTCAAATCTTTTTGTCAGAAATGAAATATTACTTTAAGTGCCGGAATTCCTTAGGAACTCTCAGGGTCAAGCTATAGTTGAAACGAGCTCACGTACTTTAAGGCATTGCCATCTGCGAAAGATTCAAAACTCATTGCGTGTAGCAATATATACTTGAATTATTAACCTTTTTAGCCTTCTTCTGCAGACCACTCTGTTAATTTGCATTTTCAAACAACTGAATTTTTAGGAAGGCCTTTTTGTAAATATTGTCCAAGGCTCCAGATCCAACCTGGAAAGGCTTACACGCTGATCACCTGGGGTCGTGTTAACGCTGCCATGGAAGATCCTTTCTACTCAGACAAGCTGTGGGTTTCAGCACCTGTGTTCATAGCCGTGTCATAGCAATGGCATCAAGGCCTTCACAACTGCGCGATTTCCGATTTCAAATCTTCAATCTGAACAGGAAGGTCGTCTTTTCAAGGTCGACGTGCCGCAGCCCATCACTTGGGACCAGGATAAATCTATACATATCAAGCTTCAACAACAACTTGCAAGCCAGGCCTCATTACCTCAAACTCCTGAAAATCTTATTGCTGCTGTTTTTTGGCTATTATTACTTGCTAACTCTGTTTAACCTAATTTCTTTACCTTTGTTTTTTCTTGTTTTATGGTTAATGGTGTTTTCCTGCTCAAAAACCACTTCTGTGGTATGTTCCTTAACCCTAATTTGTGGTTCATATCATGCCCAATACACATTTATGACCCATGGCACAAATATACTTTACTAGGGCCCCCAAATGGCATTTGGTCATACCTTTATTTATCCCTAACTTAATCATTCTTCTACTATTTGTGGTCTCAACTTACAAATCTATTTCACACTCCTGGAATATTTCTACACCCCATATGCCAATTGATTCTGTCCGTTGGTGTTACTTGAAAGTTAGTCAATTATCCAAGGGGTCTGTTATTTTGGCTGTCCACGCTAAAATACACTTGTCTTCATAATTGTCTGATTATGATGCTGGCCTCAGCACATATTAAAAAGCTAGGGAATTATAGTTATTGTTCTGACTAGTATTTTGGTTGTCCTGGTGACTTTAATTTTCTTTGCATGGAATTGATATAGGCCTGATATGTTATCCTGACAATTGGTCTCCTTTTTAAATTCCTTCTGATCCAATGCTATTACTGTATCGGATATGAGCTGGTTGGCAGGCTTAAGGATCCTAATTGTGTGGTTCTTTTTTGATAAAATATGCTACTAATGTTCATCCTCAGAATTATCAATGTGCAACTATAGGTTAATATACTATAGGTATGCTCCCCATCAACTCTCGACAGCGGCGTTTCTCTCTGGCGCTATACAAAATGATGAAGTCATATTATTGGACACACAGTTTCTTCTGGTTCTACTTTGTGCTGTGCATTGGCAGGGGCCGTTACAGAGTCCTGTTACTCTAGGCCCTTATCCTGCCATAATTGCTCAGAAAACAGCACCGATCTATCTTGGTCCTCACCTGCAGACTTGAAAGAGACCATCAATGCTACCGCTATGTATTATTCTCGTGATTTTACGCATGAAATAGAAGACTTTAATCAAACATGTCTTACAGCCAATGTTTGCCCGTCCAGGGAAGTGGTTCTTTTTTTTTTGTCGTACATTAGTGGACGCCGTGGATGTGCTGGTGCATTTTCATTCTTTGAATTAAAACTATTCAGGATGAGCTTGCCAATTTACAATCATACATTCAAAATAAATATCCATGCCCCCCTCCCCGCCCCCCCCCCCGCCCCCCCCCCCGCATTACTCACCTTTTGAGTGGCTTACACAATTGGCTCCTAATTGGTCTTTGGCTCAGACATGTTCTTTTTCTATTTAGGTATACATTATTTGATATGTCTAATGTGCAATCTGTTTTTTATTCAATGATTCCAATTTATTCACATTGTTTCATCCCGCTTCCCCCTCTCTTACTCTCTTCAGTTGGCGATACATTTATAATTTTTGAATTCTCCATTTAAATAAAAAAACGAGGGATATGCTAGAGTTGTAATTGCAGGTATGTTCCAATCTCGGATGGCAAACCTCAAGATAAAGAATGTTTCCAAGCAAATTCAACTCAGGCAAACAAAGGTGACTAATTCTATCGGATAAAGGAGGATTAGAAAGGGAAGTAGCATATGTTAGACTTTAACTAGAGATAATTAATTGTATGGATTACTGTACTAAACAGTAAATGAAGGTTATGCAGTAACTGAAGTTAACCAATGATGGAGGATAACTAAAAATGTATATAAATGCAAAGATTATACTCCAATAAAGATCATCATCATCAGTTGTTCACGATCAAACAACCCGACTGCCTCTCGTCATTACAACACTAGAGGACAATCATTTAAATATGAACCAGTAGTGTGCTGCAGCCACCAAAGAAGCCAATGCAATCCTAGGCTGCAATTTACAGAGGGATAGAATCAAGATCACATGAAGTATTAGCACTGCTTTATAATGCCTTGGTAAGACCATACTTGGAATACTGCATTCAGTTTTAGTCACCACTATAAAAAAGTTGAAACGTGTGCAGAGAAGAGCAACAAAGATGATTAGGGGGAGGGAGGCTAAGGCATATGAAGAATGGTTGCAGGAATTGGTATAGAAGGACTAGGGGTGTTATGATAACAGGGTTCCTATATTAGAGGGGACCCACAAAGAAGAGAGGATTAACCTATTTTACAAAGCATCAGAAGGCAAGATAAGAAATGGATGTAAACTAATAAAGTGGAGAAGCAATCTAGAACTAAGGAAAAATGCCTGAGAGTGAAAACAATTAACCAGTGGAACGGCTTGCCTTCAGAAGTTTATTTTATTTATTTATTTTATTTGTTAATCGCTTACAAGATAATAGGTATAAGTATAAACATGAGTTAGAATACAGGAAATAGGTACAAATAAATGGCGACAATAGGACAGGGACGGGAAGCACAATGGTGCATTTATGCACAATCCTAACAGACCTCTTAGGAATATGGATACTCCATCACTGGAGGCTTTTAAGAAGGCACTGAACAGACATTTGTCTGCAATGGTATAAGGTTTCCTGCTTAAGTAGGGGATTGGATTAGAAGACCTCCTTCAAACTCTGTTATTCTGTTATTTCTTTGAGGCCAGCCAAAAGCATCTTATTATAATAACAGAATGTTGATGCCTAAAAGTACTTCTCCCCTTTGTCAGCTTTTGAAAGAATTAGAAAGAAACAATGATCATATTTCTTATGTAGATCTACAAATCTCTTGACTGACCATTGTCCAGGCTATAATTTTTCCTTTTCCTGTTTCTTTAGGTATTTTCCAGATCATTACATAAATCTATATGAACAATATTTCAATATTTTATTGCTACATCTCCCTGGATTGTCTTAATTACACAGTAAGGCAAATACCTAACTTTAGATATCACTAATCTAAAGGATTGTTTTCTCTAACATGTGCCCTTCTCTCAATTCACCTTAAGATAGGTAATTCAAGGCCTAAAATGTTTTTAATTTTGAAATTTAATTTGTGAGTCTTATGACTTATATTTACATTTTAGTTTATTTTAATGATAATGGTATATTGTTTTATTTAAATGTGTTATTTTATATGATGCAAGGATAATGTGGTTTACTTGTTTGATGTTCAGTACACACTGGGGATTATTTAATAATCCTTGATATAAAATTGTAACTTACTATGATTTACATAAATACATCATCTGATGCTATGATAGCTGTCTATGTATAGCTTTGTTGTTTTTCAATTCCATCTTCTATTCCTCTTTTTTTGCTTGGTTTATGGAATATTTTGGCTAATTAAATATTACAGCTGCTGTTAAAAAATAAAAACAAAAACTGTACAGTAATAAAAAAGCTACTTGCAAAGCAAACTCTCAGAAAAGCTGTTCCTTTAACATTTATAGTGTGTCCACCCAGACAGAAGATCTGGCCAAATGCCTAACCATTCTCCATTCAGCTTGGAGCAATGAAAAATGAGTCAAGGATCAAGTTCCAGATGCAAGGTACTATTATTTGCATCTGGACTAATTAGTTATTCCAGAACTACTGCAATTGTTAAGGAAAGAAAACTAATCCCCTATCCCCAGAATGCATTGTCAAGATCATATTTATTTCAAAATTCTTTAATTTCCAGTTTGAGCTTCAGTGCTTTCTTAAAATAAGGTAAGATGATGATGAGATGATGATAAAAATAATTTATCTTAGTAAAATAAATGCAAATTCAAAGCATATTTTTAATTTTAACGATATGGTCAACAACCAACTGTATTTTAACAATTGTTGACATTAACGATATAAGTATAGTACTAATAGAAAAGAATATTATTTTTTGTTAGAGAATAGAGTTTTGCAATATTATATAAAATTCATTTTGGCATTATCAGTAAATCATAGGTTTGAAAATTTTATATTGGTGTCATAAGTTAATCATTGAACATAGAGATGTTCTGAGTAAAGCATATCCAGTTTTCTACATATAAGCCTACTGAAGGTAGAGTAAATTTTTGCATTCCTGCAAAATTAGTCATTTTGTAGTATACTTTGTATTACCTTAGGTTTTATTTTGTAGATATTTTCTAATGAATGTCTTTCATTGCCGAATAGTTTTCTTTCTCAATAGGATTAAATGCTGCACATAAATTCTGATAGAAATGACTGTGTCTGCTAAAAATGCAGTTTTGGAGCACCCTTTTTTTTCAGAGAAAACTGGTCTGACTTTTTTTTTCAAGATAAACAACAGAAGAGAGTCTTTTCAGCAATTCTTTTACATGTCTAAAAAGAAGAAGCTAATTGACTAAATTTAAAAAAAATGAAGCTAATTCTTATATATTATATAATTATATTACCTAACGCAAGCCATGTTTTATTATTTGTATTATCTAACGCAAGCCATGTTTATCCGTTATCTTGAGACAGAAAAGCATAAAATATCTATGAATACTTCTCAATTAAAATATGATAAATAAGCAAGATCTGTGAAACTTGCAGAACTTACAATTTTATAAATCTGATATATCAGCCAGAAGGAAAAATGCACAAGTATTTTCTCTTTATTTATTTACAATACTTTTTCCTTGTATTTTTCTCTTTATGTTTCTATGATAGCTTATAATAGAAATACTTTAAAATGAAATCAATAAAAACAATTTACATAAAAGCCTAATAGTAATAGGAAAATAGGACAGTTTAAATAATGAAATACTACAATTTAATTTCAAAGTTTGTACAAAGATTGTATAAATCATTTAATAATGTTCCATACAAATCCGTATTCTGGGTTTCTTAACATGATAATAAGTTAATGGATTTTTTTTTATTAGCAGGAGCAGCCATTGGATTTTGAATACAAGTCATTATGTGGAAAAAACACTCCGTCCTTTACCTTTTGGTTTTGGCCATTGCAATAAACAATGTAGTATATGGACAAAACAGAAGGAAGGGACAAAGGTTAAGTCCTCTAGCAAGAAAAGACAATCTTCAGGGTAAATTCGTAGAATTTGATATAAGTATTATATATGAAAAGGAAGTGCTAGAGGTTGCATGAAAGATTCCCAGGGGAAAGTGATATATTTCTTTACCTGCATTTTGTATCTTCACAAATGTCATGGAATTCTCTATTTTCATCCTCAGTGGATTACAAAGGACATTGTTATTCTCTTCTGAATGTCCATCTCTTTCTAATGGCAGTCATGATTCATGGAATATGCATTGAAATACATATAGGACCCACAACCATATTTTCAGAATGGTTTGGGAGACATTCAGATGGTCCAGTAATCATATCTATTGATAAACATGGCTGTCATTGCTACTGGATTATATTGAGCTGTTGATCTAATAACATCTTAATACACAGGGGAGGTAATATAAAATAATTGTAGAATAGAAGTTACACTTGCCTACAATTTTGAATTATTTATATGCATTGAAGGCTACCTGTGAAATAATATTAAAATGTTACATCTATTATCTCTATGGTGCTCTTTCTCTCTAGTGCAAAACATCATCATTTTTAATTTGTGACCTAAATGATCCACTCTATTCTGTAATTCTGTAAATCAGAATTGTACAATTGTGAATTGTGAAACAGCTCTAAGCAAATCATCTTAAAAATGATGAATGTTCAACAGTGACAGACTATTTCAGAAGGAGTTATACTGTATAAATAGAAACTGGGCATGATCTGTTAGGAATGCTGTATCTGATATTACAGATTCTGTATTCAGCTATTCCCAAGGTCCTTCCAGCATTCCAAGATACTGAGTGATGTTAATGAGACTTTTCAAGGGGTGACTGTTTAGTACTGTGTACCAAAGCAAAAATGGAATTTTATGTTCTAAAACTTCCCTTATTCCATGCATTTACTTACAGTTATTCTATTATGTGAGAAAGAAGTTAAAATGCACTTCAGTGAAGTTAATGAAACTTATTAGCTTCTCTTATTGGCATGCTATTTCATATTCTTCTGGTAAACCATGTTTAGGCCTAGAAGATTTGATATATAATGGATGGGAAGGAATTTTACTGATGTCTAAAGGTGCTTTTTTCAAAAGAACTTCCTTCAGTTTTATTTCCTTTGAAAATACTTCGTTTCTCATCCAAGAAGCTTGTTCAATTCTAATTGTCTAAAAGAAAATGGAAGGATGTATACTCTTTGCAATCATATGGTCATTAGCACTCTGAATTAAAGTGCAAACGGATGTGAAACGTTCTTGAGAATTTTCCATTCCTCATTCCTAAGAAAATCCACGTACATTTGTTGTACTCTGATTCAGGTGACTCTGAGGATACAGATAAACCCCCAAGTGGCTTCAACAAATCTCAGAGAGCTAACAACCAATCCTCAGAGTGTTAATGACTGGATGACTTCAAAGAATATAAATCCTTCAATTCCCCTCTAGTCAGTTAAAACTGAATTTGGATGAGAAGCAGAACGTTTTCAAAGGAAAAAAAAAGTTGCCTTTTTTAAAAAAGCACCTTTGGGATAGCCATGATTTGGATGATTCAGAATCTCCATGGACAATTTTACTGAGTTTTTATTGTTCGAATTTGTACATCATTAACTGAGGGCATGAGATAGAAAATTCTGTTTCACAAGTTGTCCATGCTTATGTTTAAAACAACTGATAATATAGAGGTGTGCAAATCCCATTGTACATCAATATCCTTTGAAGTTTCACCATGGTTGCCTTGATAGTGGTGTCCATGGAATGACTATTATGAAAGCAGCCCCACTCCTTTTGTACATGCATCACAATGCTTCATTTTTATGTATGAATTTTCTCAACATGTCATTTCTAATCTTGTCCTTTTTAGATTCTGTCTGTTTTATTGACATCATCTTTGTTCTGGATAGTTCTGAAAGTGCAAAGAGTATATTATTTGATAAGCAGAAAGAGTTTGCTATTCTCTTAAGTGATAAAGTCTTCCTCATGAAGCCCACCCGTGCTCAAAGATATGACATCAGACTGGCCATCATGCAATTCAGTAGTACTGTCAGAATTGACTATCCTTTTTCAGTGTGGAGAAACTTACAGATTTTTAAGCAAAAAGTCAATGAAATGAGCTACATTGGACATGGCACCTATTCCTACTATGCTATTTCTAATGCAACTCAACTGCTCAAAGCAGAAGGTCGCAAAACAGGCCTCAAAGTGGTTTTGCTAATGACTGATGGTATTGACCATCCCAAAAGTCCTGACATTCAAGACATATCAGAAAAGGCCAGAGCTCTTGGAATATCTTTCATTACCATTGGCTTGTCTAATGATGTCAATAACACCAAGCTGCATTTGATATCTGGTGATTCTCCAGGGAAGTCTGTATTAATTTTGAATGAGCCCAGCCTTTCAGATAAAATAAGGAACCAGTTGGTAAGTCTTTTTAAAGTTTAATTCATTTTAATTGTTGAAGTTGCAAGGCTTCAGAACAGGAGGGGCATGATTTTAGGATTGGGCAAATAAACTTATACTATGGTATTTGCCAACATAGTATAGATATTCTGGATAAGAAATCTCAGAATAATTGAAATTGTAACTCATAAGGAAGGCAGGATTAAGAAAAAATTGATGTAAACTATTGTAGCTATACATTATCCACAGTTTTAAAAGATGTAAAATATAAGGATGACTATTTTCGGAAATAGTCCTAAGCAGCACCTTTTTAAACTTGCAGTTAAGCTACTTACTAGTGAGAGTTATTATTTACTATTTTATAACTTTTGTACATACAGTATAGTTATTATACTGTCCTAATTTAGTTTTTAATTGTTTAAATTATTTAGTTTAAATGGTTTAATTATAAGAATACAATTAATTAACTAACCATAATTAAATGCCATTATTTAATTGTTTTACTATAAACTTTCTTATTCTTGTTTGTTAGTAATTTTGAGTATTCTCTTTGTTAAAAGGTAAGATATCAGTCCAACTCATGTCTATTGTGTTTCTTATTCTAACTTGACCACCAATCATTGAAATTGTTGTTCATTTGTTTAGACCTTAGAAAGTCCTTTATGAAAGTTATAGAACTGTCTGGAATCTGCTGCCTCTCATCCCCAGCCCTTTCCTGCCCTTCTCTCTCCTCACCATCCAGCATTTCAGCATCACAATCTTTAGACATTCTTCAGTAATTTGTCGATGACATCCTACCAATGTCTACTTGTTGGTGGACAAGACAAACTTCCAGTTTCTTGCTTCACTAACCATTATTGCCATGGCCAAGAATTAGATCTATAATTCTTTAGAAGTTGTCTTATCTCAAACTTTGATACATTTCAAGAGTAAGGGAAAGTCAGAGTAGGGAGAAAATATGCTTCTGCAGAATGAAAAAGAAGGCAGAGTATGGGCAGAAAGGAAGATCAACATTATAGCAATAGTTTATGATAGACATGCTTTATACTGCTGGTAGAAAAATATCCCAAATGTTGAGTATTGTAAATAGAGTGAGTAGTGTTTTGAGTAGTATTTTTCTTTGACTTAGCTTTGCACACATTTTCTCAGGCCCATCATCAAAGACATGTACAAACTATAGGTTTTCTGGTAGCTAATTAGATTATTTATTTTGGTCTCTTTGGCCAGCCTCAGTTTTTGTAGTTCTGTCCTCTTTGAATCTTGCTTCTTGTTGGCAGAAATTCACTCCCTGGCTTTGCAAGCATTCCAGAGTTTTTATTATGTCTACTTGGCCATCTTGTTTGCAACTCCTTTTTCCTTTTTGTTTTCTTCTTCTTTTTGAGAGGCTACTCCAGATGCATCTACTCTTGGCAGTTTTTATCCTACTGACATTAAAAGTGAAGCTAGAGAACAAAACCTCTCCTTCTTTCATTGTTTCTGTGTTACTTTGTCCTGCTCTGCTTTGCCTACTGAAATAGTTTTTCTCTTCAGTCTGCTTCCTTTAGGAAACCTAGAATATTTTTTTCATTCTTTTTTTTCCTGATCTCAAAAACAAAAAGGTGAATGATTCAGCCTTTCTACCATTGTATATGATTTTTCCTAATAAACTTTGCTTCCTTTGCAGCAGGAAAGATTTGCTTTTAGTTTAATAGGCTTGTTTGATTTACATAGTGCATTTTGCTAAGTATGAATCCAGGGAATAAAATGGAACATCTGAAAAGGATGCTCAACACAACATCAGTTCCTCAACTTTGAAACCCCATTTCCTATTTTTTTAATAAATGAAATAAGAAAGCTTGGGAGTCAATCAGAACACAGCGATATCTCAATCAGAACACAGTGATATCTCAATATACCTGAAACAAAGCCAGTATGCTTCCAGTCCATCCCTGAATTGGAGAATGTGTGGAAACTCTACCTATACAGCCTTCAGTTCAGAAAAAAATAGGTTAAATACTTAGCTGCAGATTGTCTAGTTATAGAGTAAAACAAGTTAAACATAGACAGCCCTATTCCAACTGAATAGCTTTTTATTTACATTTACACAGTTAGTAAATAGGAGGGCAAGTATAGATTTGCAGACCAAAAAGGAATACCTGTTTGGCAGCTAGGTGTGTGGTGGCAAGTGTTGGAACTGGCACTACTCACGAGGACATTGGAAGACTTGACTAAAGTCTATGTGGCAGCATATTCTTTCTAATAGTGGTGACATTTAGTGGCGGTGAACTATTTTTCAAAAAATGTCAGTGGGTTGCATAAGCCTACTAAATGGACCATATAAAGTATGGCCCTGATTTAGACCATACCTGATGTTATAGAATTATTGAACTGGAATGGATTTCATAATCAAAACATTTTATTCCACATTCATGATTGTTATTGTTACTTTTAAGGGCATTCATAGGATTTTGCTACTTTTGTCAAAATGTGCTAGACCTGCAAGGCTGCCTAAGAAGAAGCACAAACAGGGGTACTAGCTGTCTATTTATTGTCAGATTACATTAACAGAATCTTGCAAGGCTAAAATAATTTATTCCCTCCTTTTACTCTCTGGAAAACTAGGGAGGGTCCTTTCCCAGGTCATCTCTGGGAAGAGTTTTCTTTGTCAATTGTCCAGTCTATAGATCTTCTTGTCTCTCAAGGTCATTTCCAAGGTCATTCCCTCTCAAGATCATTCCCACAGTATTACACAATTACGAATGTAATGTGAAAATCAAAGGTCAGGGTTTCTGTCATGAATCCATTATCTTAATTTCATAATTCTGCCTTTTTGTTTTCCCTGTTAATTCAAGGGAGTTCATGATTATTTTTCCTGTATCCTATACAAGAACGGTAATGGCTTGTGGGAATGACCTTGGAGCCTAGAGGAATAGCTTGAACCAGAGCAATGGTTGGAAAAGAGTTAGTTTTGCCTGCAGCAGGAAATGGGCATGGCAAATGTCTCAGAAAGAAACCACCACCACCCCCAGTTTTCTGGATGTAAAAGTGCCTGGGATGAGGGAGAAATGTACTTTTAGATTTTCAAGATTCTGTTAATGTAACCTTATAATAAAGTAGAGCTAGTTATTCTGGGTGTCCTTCTTGCCTGTACCATCTTACAAGGCTGATGACATCTAATGAAGTTTTCACTTTCTACACCATGTTCTAGAAAGCTAAAGAAACACTGAATATTGTCACACATCACAAATTAGGATTTGTTTAACAAAGGTTTATTGAATAAATCCTTATTAGCTGACTTATTCACGGATACAGATAAATCACGTTATGACTTAATGTGACATATTCATTATGTAAACCCATTGATCCGCAAACTACCCAATCATTTTTTAGTCCAACATGCTGTGAAAATGTAGTCTATTTATTCAGGAATAAATATGTTTTCAGCAAAAGCATACACATTAATGCACTCTTTCAGTTTTGTTTTAAGTTATCCAAAAGCTGATGCTTTGGTAGAAACATATCAACATGTGTTGAGCTCAATTTTTAATGCAGTCTGAATTTACACAACAATCTAAGCTAAAGTAAGATACGTAGTGGCTAAACATGCAGAAAATTCATCCATTATCTGGGAAGTTCTGTGAACCAGGATGTAATCAGCATAAGCATAATATAATGTACTGTTTGGAAAGTTCGCAAAGGTAGCAATGAAATTTATAAAATCCAGATTTAAGGATTAGTGTATTGTGTGAACCCAGCCACTGTACTACATTAATCTTTAAAGAAGAACTTACTTTAATGTTATAAGCTACAATTAGCACTGAATTACCATATTATGAAACCCAGTCATGATGTCTTATTTGATAAGTTAAACCATGATGTTTGTAAATATAATAATAAAATTAGAAATTATAAAATTAAATATAATAGTAAATATAATAGTAGTGTATTGCTACATGGAATAAACAAAAGCAAGATAGAGAACAATTCTGTAGCTGATCGTCCAGTTGTATTACGATACATAAACATAATACAAAAATAAACAGGATGTGATTAGATCAGAAAGGAGCTCTAGACATAATACAAGATCAAAGTTCATAATAGAATTACTCAGGGGAGTATTAGAAGCTGCACAATCTACAGCAACTGTCATGACAAATAACAAAATGAGATCAGTTGATGTATTTGTCCTTGAAAATCTAGAAAAATCAAAGACTGGAAAAAAATAAAAGATAGCTTTCAACCAGATGCAGCTTTTCTTATCAGTTCTGCTCTCTGAGGGGAGGAATTGTTATTTCTATTTTTAAAAATTATTTTAGTTTTCAATGTTTAAGATTATTTTTCAGAATCGGGTCCTAAAAAGATCAGCCAGTATGGCCCAACTTACTTTAAGGCTAGATCCCACTGGCTGACGGATGCAAAACGTATGCAAAAAGGACACAGCGGACAAGCAAAATTTTGGGGGTGCTCCATCCGTTGTCATCGCGCCTCCAAAAAGTTTGGGGCCCAAAAATTTGCAATTAAACAAGACACAGAAAAGAAAGGAAAAGAACAGACGTGGGTAGTATGTAGTTGGGGATGTTAAACGGATGTTCATAGAAGCCTAGAGGATGGTGTATAGGATGCAAACCGTTCACTGCTCAATCCTTTCTATTTCCGTGCTACTAACAGCTGTGTAGACGTTCCGTGTAACTTTTGTTTCCTCCCTCTTTCCGTTTTTCAGCTGCAGCGGATGTGAGTTTGAGGGGATGCCCAGAAGGAACAGAGAGGATACAGCGGATGTTTAATGGATGATAAACGGACATAAGAACGTTTGTTGCTCATATGTCACGATTTACATATCGTACACAGTGGAAAGTTGCAACCATTCACAAGTTTTTGTGCAGCTCAAAACTTCTTGAGGCGGATGAAATCTCAGTGGGACGGTTGCTAAAGGAATAGAGCGTATGAACAAACGTATGCACAATGAGTACACAATGGATGCATAGCGTTTTCCAACGTTTTTTAATGTTTTACATCCTCTTTGCATCCGTTGGTGCAGTGGGACGGGCTTTAGTCTGTTTATATGAGTAATCATTTATTATCAGTGTTTCCTACATTACTAAATGTTTCTCATGTAGAAACTATTTCAAACAATGGATGCATAAGTAGCAACCTATACCTTTTTTGCTCTCAACAGATTGTTTATTTCTCTCTTTAAAAAAATATATGCCAGGAACTGTTTTTCAGCTATTCCCAGTCAATTAGACAGCAAAAAAGTGGGCAGAATCTGGATTCCAGGGGACCCTTAGATAAAACTTGCAGGGTGTTTTTATTCTGAGCTCTTAAATCCTGTTAAAAAATGAAAATGAAATTACAAAATGAACAGTAAGACCAAATTAAAACTAAATTACATTAAATCAATTATATAGTAAACATTTATACAATCATATCAGTTCATTTCACTGAACAAATATTCAAGAGTAGATATTTTCCAACCTTTACTGTGGTATATTGCCATGAAAAGAAATGTCAACCATGCCTTTGGAATTAATGTGGAACCAGTATTTTTCCTGAATAGGCTAGCATTCACACAGAATAACAGAGTAACAAAATAACAAGAGTTGGAAGGTCTTCTAGTCCAACCCTCTTCTCAAACGGAAAACCCTATATCATTTAAGACAAATGGTTATCCAGTCTCTTCTTTAAAACCTCCAATGTTGGAATAGCCACAACTTTTGGGGGCAAGTCATTCCATTGATTAATTGTCAAGAAATTTCTCCTTAGTTGTAGATTGGTTCTCTCCTTGAATAGTTTCTATCCATTTCTTCTTGTCCTCCCTTGTGTTTTGGAGAATAGGTTGACCCCCTGTTCTTTGTGGCAGCTTCTTAGATATTAGAACACTGCTATCATGTCACCCTGAGTCTTTCCTTTCATTAAGCTACATATCCAGTTCCTATAACTGTTCTTTGTATATTTTAGCTTCCAGTTCCCTAATCATATTTATTGCTCTTCTTTACACTCTTTCTAAAAAAGTCTAATCAAAATGTTTGTATCAAGTTGACCAAAAGTGGGTGCAAGTTTAATCTTACCAAAGCATTATAAAGTGGTATTAACACTTCACATGATCTTGATTCTATCCCTCTGTTAATGCAGCTGTGGATTGTATTGGCCTTTTTTGCACCTGAAGCACAGATAATTTCCCCATGTGTACATATATATTACTTGATCTTTATCATATCTTGATTCCTGTTTGCTAAATTCCTGCTTCAATGTAATGACCATATTTATCCATATCATTCCCATAAATTTAAATTTAAATAAATAAGTGCATGATTCTATTTTCATGGAAACTTAGAATGGCAGGAATAAGTAAAATAAAGAATAGGAGCTGATAATTCAAACATGAAATGGTAAAAGAAAACAGGATGATTAGGAAAGAAATGCCCCCAGAATAATTAAAAGCCAGGCAGCATGCAAGTTTAATAAATTATTGTTATTATTATCCTTTTATCCCTTATCTTATTTTTATTGTCTTTTATTAATGTTTATTACATTTGAATAAGCTTGTCTGATAAGCTTATTGTATATGATGTTATACATTCATGGCAAAAGTGCTGTGTCTATGTTCAATAAGTTAATAAAATATTTTAAAAAAACTTTAGGCTAGCAATCAATGAACAAAATATCATGTTAAGCTAATCTGTTATTTCTTCTATTTTTTCAGGCCATTTTATTTGAAGAGAGGGTAAGTGAGATAAATTTTATGAACATGCAGTGGATTTCCATTTTGATATAATGTGTACATTATGCTACCTAGAAATATTTTCTTTGACTTATTTACTCCAAATCATCCAAGTAAAAATATAATATTTTCCAGTCCTTTCCTCGTACTTTAAATTATCATTATTCACTTGCGAAGAGTTAATCAATTGAAACCACCATGTAATGCATCTTTGAAGAAATTCATCAATTCTAAATTTTTCAAGTAACTTTCTCTTTGAGATGGCAATCTAACCAAAAGAGTGAATACATAAGTGGGAGAAATGAACAGTTCTCAGAAGGTTGAATTCCACAAATAAAACCCTACAAAGTAAAAATACTTCTGTGTTATGAATAATTTAGTAGTTCAGGAATGTACAGCTGTTTCTTGTTTATGATTCTGCTTGTACAATAGGTTGAAAGGCAAACTAAATATAATATGTTGGCTGCAGAATCAAGTCACTTTTTCTTTGGAGAGGTGAAGCTAGGATTTCAGCTGCAAGATAGTATTATATTTGAAGAGACATGTATTTGAAGGGACATCATGAGCAAGAAGACTAAGTGACATATGAAATCATTGCATATGACACTGTTGCGACTTCTATTGATACCTACAAAAAGGTCATTTTATGTACTTTGGTAAACCATTTTGTGAATGTTTTGGTCTAGCATAGTATCTAAATTCAGCCATTATGATTGGTAAATTATAATTATGTCTTTCTTCCTCAAATAAATAGAGCTAGACGTAGTTTATACATCAAAACATGGCTCAACCATGATGTAACTAGACATAAGGTTTAATCCAGGAGTATAGCATTAAATTGTTACATTATAGATGAGTTAGAATGTCATAACATAATTTGTAGCAAGAGTTTATTTACCTAAATCCAGTGGTAGAATGCTGCTGGTGTAAGAACCAGTTTGGTGATTGCATGCTTCGCATCCAGTATCAAATACAATGAGATTACTGTAATGTTGAGTAAATAAATAAATGTAGTTTAATCAGCCTGTTTTGAATAAAGGTAAATAAGTAATACCTGGAAACTTATTTGTGCAGGGCTGTTTCCTAAGTGAATTCAGATCTGGTATTTTCAAATTGTCTTCTTCATTTCCAATACTAATTTATTTATGTTTCAATGTTTCCTAAAACTTCTAGTGTGGAAAGAACTGTGAATGTCAGAAAGGAGATCAAGGGCCTCCCGGGCCACCTGTAAGTGTGTAGCATAATAAGAAATGTGAGGTTTTCTCTACTTATAGTTCATGAGAGTAAATGATAATCTCAAAAAGCTTTAAGGATAATATATTAATATTTGAAAATAGTTAAGAAAGGAAAAAAATCAACAAAGAACAAAACATAAAATCCCTCTAGAAGATAGGTTTAAATTTCAGTTGTGTAAAACTTTTAAGAGACCTAGTTTGATGGAGTGGTGAAGATATCAGGTTACAAATTGGGATATTATGAGTTCTGGTTTCTCCTTAAATACAAAACCAGTTTGGTGACTTTGGCCAGTCAATTTCTCTCAGCCCTAAGAAGACAATGGCAAGCCACTTCTGAAAACACTTGCCAAGAAAACTGCAGTGTGTTGTCCAAGCAATCTCTGAGAATCAGATATGATTAAATAGAAGAGGAAAAAAGCCTCTTAACAAAATTATGCTTGACTATTGCACATAGGAATTATTAAGCTCACAATTAACATATAAACACTGTATAGCAGGGGTCTTCAAATTTGACAGCTTTAAGACTTAGAGATTTCAACTCCCAGAATTCCTCCTCCAGTCATTCTTAGCTCAGGAATTTTGGGAGTTAAAATCCACAAGTTTTAAACTTGCCAAGTTTGAAGAATCTTGCTGTATACAAAAGAGCCAATTTTGGGTAGTTTATGTATACATTCAAGCATGAGTGTTCAATCTGGACACTTACTAAAGCACAAGTTTTCTGGATATTATTTTGTGAAAAATCAGGATATTGGCTATAGCCTTGGCAACAGTATCTCAAGGTACATAGCAAAAAGAAGAACCAGGTAAAAGTGAGCTGGTGCAAAAACTATTCAAAGAAAGAAGGGAGAAAAAGGTGAAATACACTACTGCCCTATATACTCTGTAGCACCTATCCAAATTTTGTTTCTGGATTTTGGTTTCAACCAAACTTTGGTCTTCCTTAAACAGTTTCACAGAAATTCTGCATCAGCTAAAATCAACAGTAAATAAACAAAGCTGAAACTCATTTTCATGCTATTAGTATAATTAAATAAGTGACATGTTTCATTTTAACCAAATTATATTTGATTACTTATTAGTAATAGTAGTAATAACAACTCTAGTAGAAAACTAATTGTCAGTTGTTTTCAGATTGGTCTCAGTCTTTAAAGTAGAAGTATGTAATCTTTATATTGGTCTCAATCTTTAAAGTAGAAGTATGTAACTTCTGTTGGATTGAAGGCCAAACCATGCTTTATGCACTTTGTCAAAAGCCACAGTCCAAACAGGAGGACATGATTTGAGAGTTTAATTGATGTCTTAATTGTCTCCAAGGAATGAAGCACAATTTCTTTCCTCATAACCCCCGAAATGCAAAGAGCCAAAAAAATGTAGCTCAATCATTCTGCACCACAAATCATCACTCAAGATGATTCCAAAGGCACAATTCAAGATCATGACACTCATTCTGAAGAAAATGACACAGCAACAGCAAAACATAATTCCTGAGTGAGTTTGTGAGAAAAAAAAACAAAGATTTCTCCAATAAGTTTAATAAATGGACCCCCCCCCCNTAAGTTTAATAAATGGACCCCCCCCCCCAAAAGCAGCAGCGTCTTCTAAAGAGCTTCAGATGTAAATCTTAAGATTATAGAGGCAGTTATTTCATAACATTATAACTGTATCCTGATTAACTATTATCTGTCTTGAGATTTTGTTGGACAAACGTTAGTGGTTGTTATCAGTATGATGTGTTATTCTTCTATATAATTTTGGTTGATTTCTTTAATCACTGGTCATTTTGCCAGTCAGACATACTTTAAATTGCATTGCGTGTATACTCAGTATATAATGTATATAATTTTTTTTTGTTTCTTAAGGGTGGCCATGGAGGAAGAGGGGATAAAGGTGAACAAGGACCCAAGGGACAAAAGGTAAATCCAAACTGGAATTTCTTAAAAATGCACATTGTTTGTTGAGAAGTTCTATTATCAATCCTACATCCCATGTAATTTTTGGATGTTTATTTCAAATATGTGTTATGGTGCTTTCACTTTCATATTTTCCATGGGGTACATCAAAAATTACAATTTTCCTAGAATATTTCTTCTCCCATGATTAGGAGCCAATTAAATGCTTATTCGGTGTTGGCGTAATCAGAATTAGTGTTCCACTGTTGTGAGTTCAAAAAAATCTGGTCTCTTAATAATTCTTGCTTGATATCTGATAGAATAAAATTCATCTTCAAAGTTAGACATTCTATGAAGAAAAACAAAAATAACCAAATGGCTTTTAAGGGAATGCTCAGAGCAATTTTTTAAATGAAGGATTCCACATGAGCAAGAAAATATAAACATGATTGTAGGAAAGGTTATCATTCCATTGTGGAATGATCAGTACACATCTCTGGATCTTGGTATATTGATTTAAATAAAATTATAATCAAAGTTGGTTTCTATACTTGGTTAAATATAGCATATACAAGGCAATTTTTTTTCCAAATACAAAGACAATTTTTAATTAGTTTCTACTTTTTTTTTCCAGGGCGAGGCTGAGAAAGGAGAACCTGGTGAAAAAGGTTCAGAGGTATATGGATAATTACAATGATCATTTAGCTAAAAGCCCACCTATATAATGAATTGTCAGTTCTTGAAAAAGATGCTTTCTGATTAGTATCTTCTCTGCTAGCTTGTTATCTGATGCCATTGATTCATTGCTCTGGTATCACAATGGATACTTTGAAAGAAGGGATATTCTATTTCTTTTACTTGTCTAGAGGAATCCTAGGTGGGCAGAAATTATGCAAACTCTTCTTCAGTGCAGTTAACAATCTGTCCTTCTTGTATATATAACATTGTATGCATATAGGAAGGAGGTAGAGTTGAGGAAGATGAGCAGACTCCATATTTGATAGATAAATAAAATAAAATATATATAAATAGAACTTGTATTGCAATATGTGATGATGCTTTTGACTTTTAAATGAAACTATTGGGTATTGTAGATACCCTAGTAATTGTTTCACTTTGATGTTAAAAGAGCTAGAATGGGATCTACTCTTTCAGTTTTGGTTTCCTAAAGATAAGATAAGAAAAACTCATCAATTTTTTTGTATGAGAACAGTGGAATCAGATGGGAGAGACCCAGCTGCAAATTTTTATTCTCATTAGATGACTTCTGACCAATCGCTATCTATCAACTTCCTCTTAGCATTTTAGAGAAAATGACACAGGAAGAAAAATATGCACATTAGCCTTCCCAAATCTGGACATTCTCCAAAAATATGCACTTTGATATTTTCAGAATTCACATGCAGGAAATCTACATATTTAGAGGACAGGTCTGGAAAATTAATATAACCCATCTGTCAAGTATAAGGAAGATAATGAAGCATTCATTTATTGTCAGGCAATGAAGAGGATCTGTTCTTTTATTTTCTTGCATAAGAATGCAAGTTGAAATGATTAGGGATCTTTGCATGTAAAGGCTGTATGTGTAAAATATATAAATCTTATTTTCTTCTTTTAAGGCTTGGCCATTTTTTTCTCCAAAATGCTCAACCTTCTTATTATTGATATTTCTAATAAAATATCCTTGATAAAGTAATTTTTAATATTATTTTGTAACAGGGAAATCCTGGATATAAGGGAGAAAAGGTAAACTGGCTAAAAAAATCTTATTCTCACAATTTGTACGTACTGTAATTATATATTCAGAAATGCAGTATTTAAAAT